>JAKWJA010002496.1:8016866-8320686 GCA_027704765.1 Solanum habrochaites
AGTGCGGTTTTAAGATGAATGAGAAACAATAAAACTCTATTTTGGGAAAACACTCGGGATATAAAGTAAGTAATGAGGCAAACCATCTTGGAAACTAAGTAATCAAGTGTCCCCATTTGTGCCGTGACATTAAATCAGGCCGTTGTTGGGAGGCAACCCATACTTATAGTCTTTTAGTAATGTAGCATTTTTCTACTAATGGGTTTTTAAATTTGCAGGCACATCACCAGGAAATTCTGCAAAAAATTACTCTCGCAGTCACTTGACGGATACAAAGCGACGACCGTTGCGCCTGCGACGGACCGTCGTATCTCCGTCCGGCCAGTTACGTCTTTCTGATTATTCTCAAACGGGGCACACACATGAACCTACGACGGATCTTCACAACTGAGACGACCGTCTTCGGGGAATCATCGCGTCATTAATGAGACGTACACCGACCCGACTGGTTGGTTTTTTTTAATAAATTCACCATTTAACTCCCCAACCCCTCATCTCACCCTATTACTTAACTATTCCTCCTATTTCCCTCCCTTTCAACTTCGAAATATTCTCCCATCTACCAACCGATCATTGTTCCCCCAAATCCTCCAAATCCCTTAAAAGTTATCATCTACTACGGAGTTGTGTTTGTGGGTGTCTTCTTGTTCACCAAATACTTTGCCATCCATTTTTTTTTTCTCACATTCTCCAAGGTATGTGTCTCTAATTTCTTACTCATTTATCTTACATTTTTCTTATCAATTATGTTTTTAGCCTAGTTTTATTGATAGGTTCATTTTCTTTTATATAAAATTCTGTCTAACCCTAGGTTAATAATCTTCGAAATTGCCGTGTTTACAACCCTAGACATAGGTGTTTTTTCAATTACTAGTTTACTAGGTATTTGGGTTAGACAAATGTAGGTCCAAAACACTACAAATTCGATTTGGGACATCACGGATGAATGGGGTACCCCCAGTTCTGTCACTGATCTACAGAACGAGACTCCGATGACGAACCGTCGTACCCACGACGGACCATTGTGGGGTCCGTTCCAAAAGCTCTAACACCCCACTGCCCATTTTTTTTCTCTAAGTGACCTCAAACGGACACATGTGACGGACTGTCGTCTTCCTGCACAACCGTTCTGGTTGTCAGAGACCCTGTTCCTGAGGGTCTCTCTTTTTTTTAAAGTGTCCTCCAACGGACACATGTGACGGACTGTCGTCTTCACGACGGTCCATCCTGCACAACCGTTCTGGTTGTCAGAGACCCCTTTTCTAAGGGTCTCTCTCCATTTTTCTAAGTGTCCTCAAACGGACGAGTACGAGGGACCGTCATACCCACGACGGTCCGTCCTGCATGACCGTTATGACGGTCAGAGACCCCTCTCCTAAGGGTCTCCATTTTTTTTTCAAGTGTCCTATGACGGACACCTACGACGTACGATCGTACATGTGACGGTCCGTCCTGCACATACCGTCATATTAGTCAGAGACTCTCCTTCAGGGTTCTCCATATATACATAGTCTAAGTAAGACACGACGGACCCCATGACGGGCCATCATAGTCACGACGTGTCGTCGTCGTGTGTCACTATATCTATAGAAATATCATATTATTTTATTTTTTTTGTGTGGTTTTGCTTGTCTTGTTTGCCACTATTTCTACTAATATTGATCCTTTACAGGTACTATCTACTATAGCACCCAAGCAAGATCGAATCTATGCTCGTCGGCGATCGAAGTCTGTCGCCCCGTCTGCCCGCATGGTCATTGGCTCTGATGATGAGCGTGACCCCGAGTATGTGCCCCCAGGCACTTCCACCCATTCTCGTGCTTCACATGCCACCAGAGCCACACCCAACAAGGTGGTGTCCGGCGTAGTCACTGCCTCCCAGTCTGATGAGGAGCGCACACTTACCGGCACACCTTCTGGGTCAGCCACAAATGAAGAAGGAGTGTCTGGATCCTTAGGAGTTTCATGGTCGGAGGAAGCCTCTGGCTCTGCTGAGGTTACCGTACCCGCCAGTGCTGCAGCGTCGGCCTCGTCTGATGAGGCTGACAGTTTGGAATCCACACTAGGATCACCAACTCATGCTCTCACCCCGACTACTGACCATTCAAACTGGTGGTGTGTCGACGGGCAATTTCAAGTCTACTCTGACGCTAAGTTCCTGAACGACAAAGGATTTATGACTCGAACACTTACATTGGAGCGGCGGGTCCTTATAGGGAGTCTCCCGACGATGCCTGAGGTCCACAATCTCTTCACCAGGCATCGCCTAGAGTGGACAGCACGTCCGTTGGGACGTTACAGTGAAGAAATGGTCCGAGAGTTCTACGCATCCTACGTAGTGACTTTCCTATCACAGATCGATAGGCGGGATGCCCCCTCCAAACAGGCGCCACTAGAGCAGGTCCGAGTACGGGGCGTTCAGGTCGACATTTCCCTGCCTGCCATCCGCCGGTTTCTATACGGCGAGGGTGTAGATGCTACTCGGACCCCTCTAACTGCCGAGTTTGAATACCGATGGCAGCTTGTTAAAGATGGTCAGTTCCTGCGCGAGCCATCGCTGAGAGAGACCACCAATAGGTGGATGGCCCTGCACCTGTCAGTTGATGGAGAGTGTGCCGACTGGGTGGCCGAGCCAAAGAGGGCTGATACGCTCAAACTTACTTTTCAAATAAGAAGTAAAGCGGTCGTGCCAAGTAAATAACCCAACTAGTGAGGTTGGGATCGTTCCCACGAGGAAAATAGTCTAGACTTAACTTCAACCTGTTATTACTATTGTTTGGTCAATGACTTCCATGGAAAGTAAAAACATAAAAAAGGGGGTTTCTATTTCTAATGATGAAAAATAAATAACAACTTGAAGAGACTCTTAAAAACTTTGACAGTTGATTTTTAATCATTAATCAAAGTAAAGGGTTTACGTGTTCCCCACAGGTTCATAACTTAATAATTCTAACTATAACAATTATTTCGTAGTATCTTGCATGCAAAGTGATAAGTTTTTTATTTCTAAATCCTTGGTCAACATCTAAAAAATCTCACTCCGCCCCTGTCCAGCTACGTGTGTTGCTATCCTAACCCTTATCCTTACCTCATATTAAGCATCGTATTCGATATTTGACTAAGTTATTACCTCTTACAAACATACTAGCCTATTAGATAGTATACACTAAATCTATAAGTTATCTTCTTTTCCTATTTCTACCTCATTAGTCCGGCAAGTACATTAAGGCGAGTTCTAACGTTGGCCATCTGTTAAAAAGACTTCTAAGCGAAAGAATTATTAATACATGAAAGACACTATTATAGAATTGTTATTTTAGTTAGGGTTTATCTCATTATTGCCTATGGTTCCCACAACCCTAGTTATGGAGATTAGTTACTCATGTCCATAAACACAATATTCAAATATATTAATAAGAGTTTCATGTACTTACTTCAATAGAAAGAGTAAAATCCAAAATTTCTTTATTATCACCAAAATCATTGCAAGAATCTCCCAATCTAACACTAAACCAAAGTCTAATAATATGTGTCTAACAATCAGAGTCTAAATACGGAGTCTAACCTCAAAAACAGGTTTTTCAAATATTTATAAAAAAAAAAAAACCTAATTAAACAAGGACTCTTATGCTGGATTGCCAAAACGCGGCTGGGTCGACGACCCTCACGCACGGATCGTCGTGGTCACGAACGGACCGTCATGGAATCCGTCGACCGCATACTGTGCAATTTCTTCTGCTCTCTCTTCACCCACCCTCGACGGCAAGTATAACGGACCGTCATAGGCACAACGGTCCGTCGAGGGTCTTCGTTTCAAAACACTCATTCACTCTTGGAATCTGGGTACTGGGTTACTTCTCTGAACTTCATACGAGACCTGCAGGACGGACCGTCACAAGCTTCGTACCCACACTTGGTCACTTCACCACTTCCTTTAGACTTAACTACTACGCTGCACCACTACAGACCGTCACAAGCACGAGGCCTCATAGCTCCTTAGGTGGTCTCTTCTGCATTTCTTCGCTCAAAATCTCCGCATTCAGCTGGACAATTTCCTACAAAAACAAGAAAACTATATAAAATTAGCACAAAAAGGCTTTTGACACACAAACTTAAGGAAAAAGTTAATTATACTGTGAAACCACGTGATATCAACACCCTCAACTTAAATTCGTTGTTTGTCCTCAGCGACGCACTATGACTCACTACACAATCTTTGTACAATAGTATCCATGTTTTATCCTTTGCAATCATTTGGATATCAATCCCGATAATCTCACATAATCTATGCATGCTATCACTAATAGGCTTGAATTTTGTGGGATCAGAACATGACACCACTCCAATGCCCTAACACCTATCTCTTCAATTTCTCACCGAGGTGCTAACAATTCCGGTATTGCAACTAGTGTCCTCACTTAAAAAAAAAATCCTCATTTTTCACAGAATGATTTCAGTTTGAGTATAAGGATTACTTTTAAACACATCACTTCGAACAAAGTCACACTCATTCATACCTATTGCCATAAGCTTGCCCTTATTTTCACTGCCTTAAAGTTCGCTAACAACCCTTAGGATCACGATAGGACTTTCTTAGCTAATAACATAGGTCAGGGTCAGGTAGGGATATTTAGGTATACTTTAGTGACTTTTTTCCCTCCTTGACATATTGGCTAAACTTTCCACTTTCTATCATTTTATCTCGCCCAGTTTCTCATATTCTTTCACCTTGCTATTTTTCTTCTTTCTTCATTTGTGTAGTGACTCTCTTCTTTTCTTGCTTGTATTTTGTGTATTTTCTTTTTCTTTTCTTTTTTACTTTTCTTCAATTAATTATTAAGTCACTTTACTTTTTCTTCTTCTCTCTCTTGTTCTTTCAACCCCACTTTCCAGAGCATTCCTCATAATAGTTACCCTCAACTCATGCTTTGCCATGGATCAAGGTACACAATACCCAAAATTGGGTTAGGGCCATAAGAAGGTTGTTTAATGCATAGACCCTCACCTAATTGCTTTTGGCATAAGCTGAGGTGCACATGTCCAAGGAGGGACCAGGCCAACACATTTGTTCCCAGAAAAGATTAGTTGGGGTGAAAAAAAAAGGTCTAATTTTAACTCAGATTATTTGGATCAAAGAAGATAAATTTCATTTGGTTTCTTTTATTTAGCTAGAATGGGCTATATTGAAAAGGGCCTATGATCCTTTCCTAATTTCTTTACATGCTTACTTTTAGAGAATAACCAGGCAAGTTCTAGCTTAGTACCAATAGTGGACTATTCAATTTTCCTCACACTCACTTGGCATCTCATCACTATACCATATTTCAGACACCTGTGGAATTTAAGACTTAGGGTATGCAATGGTGTAACTCTATTTCATGCTAGCGCAACACAATTATCAGTTACTATGCCTAGCATTCATTATTTTCCAGTTTTCAGGATATCATTTTAGCCATCATGCTTCAGAATTAAACTATGTAAAAGATATAACACATGCCGTTTCAATAGAAAAAGTATCAGTCCTNTTGGCAGAACGCCACTGAAAGGATTAAAACCCACTTCTAGATATCTCAATATCCTACAGTTCGCCAAGAATTAAAGAATCTCAACTCATTCTCTCTTGGTTTATTGGTAGTCGATAAGTTTGTGGGCGTGCTCACAGCTCACAGAGACCCCCAAATTGTTAGGAATGTTCGTGAGAAGAGTTAAGATCTAGCTCCGTATCTCAAACTTAGAAGCATTTGTTATAAACTGGAATTTTCCTACAGCCTAATTGTGTCCCGTATTCAGTTCTTCAAGGTTTGGAGATGAAGACCTAAAGGGGTGGAATTCTCCCCGAGAGGTTATTGAAACTGAAATCAATTACTTCCAAAGAAGATTGTTGAAAATAGCCTCTGGAATTCGACCAATAAGATTAAAACTAACGTCAAAGCTTAATTGCCTCAACTTTGATAGCTTCCCTAATTCCGGAGGAATTTGCCCTCTATGCCATTGTTTGAACAATAAAGATTATGCAGAGTGAAATATTTCCCAGTAAAATGGGAATAGTCCCTTTTATTGGATTATGGCCAACATAAAACCCTCAAGTTTGGATAAACAACCAATATTTTTTGGTATGTCTCCTGTTATGCATTGAAAGATATGGACAAAGCTTTGAGCTCTGTGTGTTGGTATATTTTGGAAGGAATGCAACCAGAAATTTTTTGTAAGATATATCTAATAACTCTAGATTTGACATAGTTTCCTTTCATCAAGCAAGAGAGGACTGGAAAGCTATTGATTCCAAGAGATAGGGCACGAAATGATAAATATTAACAATGTACGGGAATGAAACCTGTTAATTGATTATCGAACAGGTCAAAAATGCAAGATGGCTCAGATTACCAATTTCCCTTTGGAATGTTCCCACTGACTCTATTCCAGAGAAACTAAAGTTCATCATTTTTGTGGCATTTTCAACAGAAGGAGGGATTATACCTGTGAGGCTATTGTTCCCGAGATTTAAGACTCTGAGTTGGGGTACATACCATGGCCCTCTCCGCATTTCACCACTTAGTTGATTGAAAGCCAATGAAATTACTGAACTCTCCGGTTTTGAAATATACATTTTGGTATACTTTCTGTTGGACTATTGTTTGTAATATCCAATGACTTGCAAGAGATACAAGTGGACAAATCCATAAGGGATGCCACCATGGAAGTTGTTGTTCTCGAGATTGAGAACACTGAGGTAGGACAAATTTGACAAGACGGGAAATTGTGCCTTGAACTTGCAAATTATGAAGATCCAACGCCACAATCCTTTGCCTTTTTGGACTGCAAGTGACACCAAACCAAGTGCAAAAAGAAGTATTTTGGTCTAATTATTGGCCAGAAAATGATTAGGACTTGTATGATTTTAGGCCTACATTCTTCCTTTCGCATGATTTTAGGCCTACCTTATTGCCTTTTAACTCCATCAACCACCATTGGTTGTACATGCTAAACTATTATTAAATTATTAATATCACGATCTTCAACATGATGAACTCTACTAAAAGCATCATCAAATACCATTTTAAAAATTAAATTTATACCATATTATAAGGTTATCAATTCAGCTCTATGGAGTCATGACAATTGATAACTCTAAAAAGAACTTGATCATTACCACCAAGATATTGGAAAAGAGCCATGACTAAGCGATAGTGTCAAGACTTAATCCAACTACAACTCGTGATATTGACTTGGGAGGTGACAAGTTTGACGGACTTAGTCCAACTAATTTTAACAGACTTAGTCCAACTATAAGTCATGATAATGACTTGGGCGGTGATATGTTTGACGGGGATAATGAGTGATTTTATCTAGAACCGTCATAAAGCTAGGCCCGTTGGGCCGCCTTGGCCTAACATGTGATTTGATAGGGTTGACACGATTTTTTGGAGACTATTTAAGAAAAGAACTTTTTACCCTAGCCTAAATAAGCATGTCGATTTGTGGGGCTTGGAAAATATGAATAGGGTCGGCCCGTGGGCCAACTAAAATTTTATAAAATAAAATAAAAATAGAGTATTAAAAATAGGAAAATTACGCGATTAAGCAAAGTTATACTACTTAATTACTCATCATAGTTATAGTTTTGTTATAGTTACCAATCGCAACTAACATATGCATTAATTAAATGGGCTAAACATGTTTGTATATGTATAAATTGCCAGAATATACAAATACATATATTAAAATATACTTATTTAAACGAGATACACACACAATTTAACCTCTCTCCCACTCTCAACCTCTCCTCGCTCGCCTCTCTCCTCCCTCCCCAATCTCGCTTATCTCTCTCCTTCTTCTCTCAATCTCGCTTGTCATATATACAAATACATGTGTATAATATACAATTATATAACTGTTATATGTTACAATTACCTCTCTCCCATTGAGCTCTCTCGCTTGCCTCTCTCCTCTCTCTTCCACCCTCGCTCACCTCTCTCATCCCTATAACACGTAGCTACGAATTTGTAATTTTCAAACTATAGCTATGGAGAGTAATTAGGCTATTTTTGAGTGGCTATATGTGAATGTTCCCCATAAAATAACATGAGTTTACACTCAAAATATGTTTGAAGTTTTTAATATTACAATTAAAATACAAATTATGTTTTAAAATATGTACTACATAGGTCATAGCATATAAAATATATCATATTTTGTGTTTTATTATCATGGTCCAGAAATAATTAGGTTAATATTTATTTAGTCATTTGTTTTTACTTGAAATCAAATTTAATAAGTATTATATAAAAATTTATTTGTGTATTTGATAGCAAACAGTAACACTAACCCTATGTAATATTGTCTTGTTCATATTTATGATAATATTTTAAAATTATAACTTATTTTAAAATTTATAAAAAAATACTTTTAAGAAAAGAGGGTTGGTCTGGTAAAAGCCGTAGCCCACACACTTGTGGGCTGGGCCAATCATTTTCTGGACCCATAAAAATGGGCTAATCCGGCTTGACCCGTCAAATTGCAAAGTCTATGTGGATTAGCCCGAATGGGGTGGGTCACCCCATATTGACAGCTCTTAATTTTATCATGTGAAATTTTTATTTTAATGGTTAATTTTATTGAGTGATTTTAAAAGAAAAACTCAAACTTAATTGATTTTATTGTACAAAACAAAGTTAAATTTGTTATGAAACTATAGAATAGAAGAAGAAAGTAGAAGAAAAAATGACTCATTATTTCTCTTGAGAGATGATTTTATAATGAAGAGGACCCCTCTAATTATAGGAAAATCTAACTTGGTCGTCAAGTAGGACTCTTAACCATATCATAAAAGGACTCCACATGATAAACACTCACTATAATCAATACTTTATAACACTCCCCCAGAGTATCTAATTCAAAATGATGTGCCTTGTCAAAAACCTTAATTAAAAAAACTTTAAGAAAAAAAATTCTAGTGAAGGAAAAGAGTACACATATCTATCAATACGCATTTAGGGTGCCTCATTAAAAACCTATAGGAAAATCCAGTGGGACAAAACCTAGGAAGGGAAAAAGTGTACAGTGCGTATTAATTCCCCCTAATGAGAACATCATTCCAGAAACTTAGAACCTTCGCATTCAAAGCTTGTTCACCATCTTCTTGAAAGTTGCAGTTGTAGAGACTTGGTGAATAGGTCAGCCACATTGTCACTTGAACAACAATTTGTTGCACATTTATATCACCTTTCTTTTGGAGTTCATGTGTATAGAAAATCTTTAATGAAATGTGATTGTTCTATCTCCTTTTAATATCATCCGTTAAGTTGTGTTATGCATGTTGCATTATCTCAATAAAGTGGTGGGTACTTTATCACACTCAAAATCACATTTCTCTCGAATGAGATGTATCATTGACCTTAACCACACACATTCTCTACTTTTTTCATGAATAGATTTTATCTCAGCATGATTAAGTGAAGCAGCTACGATAGACTGCTTTGTAGATCCCCAAGATTTGACATCCCCCCTCTCCCACATATAAATACATAGCTTGTTTGAGATCGAGCCTTGTTTAGATTAGATAAATATCATGCATCAACATAATCAACAAGATTGGGGCTACAATTATTAGAATAAATAAGCCCATACCAATTGTCCCTATAAGATATCACAAATGTGTTTGATCTTATTCCAATGTCCTAGTAGGAACAGAACTATAACATGCTAACAAATTAACAAAAAAAGTTTAATCAGCCTTGTAGTATTAGCAAATATATTAAGTGCACCAATTGCACTAACATATGGTACTTCAGAACCAGAATTTCCTCATCATTTTCTTGAGGTCGGAATGGATCCTTGTTCACATCAAGTTAACGAACAACCATCGGAGTAACTTAATAGATGCCCTTCATCCATACAAAATCTTTTCAACACTTTTTCTGTGCAGAAATATTGATGAAAAAAAATCATTTGTCAAATGCTCAATTTGAAAACCAAGACAAAATTTTGTCCTTCCAAGATCTTTCATCTCAAATTCGTTCTTTAAATAATCAATTTACTCCAGTCTTTGGGGTGAAAACACACAGGCAAGACCACCCCAAAGCGGATAGTGATGGCTACTCAGACTTCACACCCTATGTCACTTCCATTTCCTAGCCCTTACTACCCCCACCCCCAACAACAAAACATGCAATTTCCCCACTGCATAAAAATCTAAATACTAGAGTTGTAGGTGAAGCAAACCTGTTGCGCAACGCCGTCGATCGCAATATTGTGGTCCGTGTTCCCTGAACCACGTCCTCTGGCAATTTGAACACCCTCGTGGTGTCCTCACAACACTACACCATCAATATACCTCCTGCTATTCCACAGTGCGAGATCAGATTGCCCAACCGCTAACTTCTGATGCTCTCCATTTGGTCACCTCCTCCTCAGCCATTGAGGATCTCCGTCGGTCAGGCGTCTATCTCATTCTCTCGGCACTCTCCTTCTTTCTTCCGTGCTCGCAGCCTCGTCCTGCGTCTCGCCCCTATAGCCTCTTGGGAACTTCTCGAGGGGGAGGTAGTGGAATTTCTAAGTAGCCAACAAGGGCCCGCCAACACTGTGTCTCTCAGTCAGGCTCGACAGAAGGGGCCCATACTCCGTCACCCTAGCCTCTAAGATCGTTTCGATTCTGCCGAATACTATCGCCCTACTGCATCCTGAAGAGTCGTACACATTCCCCACGGAGGTCTGTTCGGTCTAATCAAGCGACAAAAACACCCTCAGCTCAAAGGCGTCAAAGCGTAGTAACCGCAGCGATCTCCACTCTAAACTGGAACCCATTTTTCCTTTCCTTCCCTCTAGTTTTTGGCTATAAGCGGGAAACCACAGTGCCGGTAGAGGGGCGCTGGCGCGAGAGGAGCTCGGGCAATGCTACAACCCGGGATAGACGCGACTCACGGGTAGTGTCATTGGAACGCCACCTGTGTACCCTGCGGGCCTTGGCTACCGACAGCAAGATCATCAGAAATTGGGAGGCAGCTCTGGACGGCCCTCTGCGTGGAGCCACTCCCTTGGCCCGTCTCTGATAGGGCCGACGTCACAGTGCCCTGCAGGGTCTTAAGCTTATCTACTGATACGCTAAAACTTACTTCCAAATACGAAGTAAAGCGGTCGCGTCAATTAAATTACCCACCAGTGAGGTTGGGATCCCGTTCCATACGATGAAAATATCTAGACTTAACTTCAACTTGTTATTTCCCTATTATGCGGTTGATGACTTCTTTAGAAAGTAAAACATAAAAGGGTTTTTGGGTATTTCCTAATGACAGTAAAAATAACTAACGAAATTGAAGAACACTTTAACAGTTTTGAAGTTGGATTTTAATCATTAATCAAATAACTAGGGTTTACGTGTTCCCCACAGGTTCATAACTTGATATTCTACTATAACAATCTTTTCCCTAGTATCTTGCATGCATTGTAAGTTATGTATTTCTAATCCTTTGGTCAGAATCTATAAAATCCACTCCCAACCGTGGTCCCTGTTTTCGGCTACGTGTGTTGCTTTCCTAACCCTTATCTTTAAAACCTCAATTAAGCATCGTATTCGATATTTTGACTAAGTTATTACCTCGTACCATCAATAACTGCCTATTATATAGTATACACTAAATCTTGTTACAAGTCTTTTCCTATTATCTACCTCTCTTGGTCCGTCAAGTCGCATTAAGGCTAGTTCAACTTGATCATCTGTTACAAAAGACTTCTAAGTCTAAGCGAAAGATTAATTAATACAAGTGCAAGACACTATTCTAAATTGTTTTTTAGGGCTAGGGTTTATCCATTCTTTTGCCTTGGTTTCCCACAACCCTATTATGGAGTTTAGTTCTCATAGCCATAACAACAAATTCAATATCTAAATCAGAATTCATGTACTGTACTTACTTCATGAGAAGAATAAAATCCCAAAGGTGCTATGATTCATCCCACCAAAATCACGTTGCAAAGAAATCTCAAAGTAATCAATACTCTCACTAAAAGTCTAATGATTAATCAAGAATTTTCCCAATACATTGCACCAATACTAGTTTTTTACCAATCGAAGATCTACTATCAGGTGTCTAACCTCAAAACATGGGTTTTTCTAACTATTAGATCAAAATAAAAAGAATTACACAAGATTTCTAATTGCTGAAAATCTGCCAAACGCGTTGGTTCGACGGACCATGGCGATACGGACGTCATGGACCCGTCGTCCCATATTGTTGCACTTTCTTCTCTGCTCTCTCCTCTTCATTCCCCTCGACGGCAAGTATGACGGACCGTCAAAGGCACAACGGTCGTCGAGGGTCTTCGTTTCAAAGACTTCAACTCTCATAATCTGTGTACTGATCTGGGATCGACTTCTCTGAACTTAGGTGTTCTCTGAACTCCACGAAGGAACCTTCAGACGGACCGTCATCGCCATGACGGACCGTCCCAAGCTACGTAGCTCACACTTTGTCAGACTTACCCATCTTCCTTCAGCCTCGTCCACACTGCCACCCTACGGACTGTCAAACCCACAGTCACGACGACCGTCCTCATCTCCGTAGGTGGTCTCTTCTCTTCTGCAATTTCTTCTCTCAAAATCTCTGCAATATTGGGCCTTTGGACCGATTTCCTTCCCTGCAACAAAGAGAAACTTTAATAAAAATTAAGCACAAAAAGTCTTTTGGACGCACTAAACTTAATGAAAAAGTATTAATGAAATTACCTCGTGAAACCACGGTATATCATCTACGTCATATGGGCACACTTTGCGGACCTACAGAGCGCAAAGATCATTCACGGGAACGGGTAAGTAAGTAAGTGACCGTTGAATGCCCTCTCGTGCATGACTGCCTATAGAAGCCATCGAAGTCCATCTGAACCCGTGGTATCATGCGCTCTATCCCATGTAACGATATTATCTGCAGCTTTGTGGGAGGCAGTGACGGACACAGCCTGCCACACTAGAACTTCGCCGTGAAAGGAGGTTGCCCTTCTTATTGCCCCTTTCGGCTATCAGTCAACCAATCGGCCACCCTCCTCCATCTACTGACAGGTTCAAGAGGCCATCAACACCGCGTTGGTGGGTTGTTCTCTCTCATTGATGGCTCGCGCAGGGGACCTGGCCCATCTTATAAACTATCTGTCAGCGGTAGTCAAACTCTCAGTGAGAGTAGTCCGTTAAATCATCACACCCTTCGTCGTATAGAACCAAGCGATGGCATGCAATGAAATGTCAACTTGTACGCCCCTTACTCGACCTGCTCCATGGGGGCCTGTTTAGCGAGGCAGCCCGCCTATCTATCTGTGATCGGAGAGTCACTACGTAGGATCGTAGAAATCCTCGGCCCATTTCATCACTGGTAACGTCCCAACGGACGTGCTGTCCACTCCAAGCTATTGCCTTGGTGAGAGATTGTGGATTCATGCATCTTTCGAGAGACTCCCTGTAAGGACCACCCCCCGCCGTTCCAAGTAGTGTCGATTCTCACTCCTGTTATATCGTCAGGAACTTGGCGTCGAGTAACTTGAAATTGCCCGTCTGCCACACCACCGGTTGGTTGTCCAGTGGCTGTGTTGTTACCGTAACTGGTGAGCCTGATGGTAGAGTCTGAACTGTCAGCCTCATCACGACGATGCCGACGCTGCACAGCGGTGGCGTTGCGGAACCTCAGTAAGCCCGGCTGCGTTCCTCTGACCATGATACTGCCTAAGGAGCCAGACGCTCCATTCTTCTATGTGGCCTGATCCAGACGTGGGGGGCCGTCAGTGGGCCGCTCCTCCTCACAGACTGTGAGAGTGACTAAGCCGACGCCTCCTTTTTGGGTGTGGGCTTCTTGGGAGCACGTACAAGCAAACGGGAGGTGTGGAAGTGCCTGGGGCACAATACTCAGGTCCGCTCATCATCGAGCCGTTACTATCGGCCAACGGGGCGACAGACTTGTTCGCCCCAGCAGCGTAGATTCGCTCTTTTGCTTGGTGCCATAGTAATATAGGACTTTAAGATTCAATATTAGTACGAGTATTGGGCAAAACAGACACTAAAAACCATATGAAAAATAAACATGAAAATAGTAATGTCATTTGGCACATGCAATAGAAACAGTGCCACACCGGGCCTGGTACGGGACCGTCATGAGGTCCGCTTGTTTTTTTACTTAGGACGGTAGTATTATATAATAGAACCCTGAAGGAGAGTCTCTGACTAGCATGACGGTATGTGACGACGACCATCACAGGTACGCACGGTCCGTCGAGTACACTAAAAAAATATGGAGACCCCTTAGCCAAGGGGTCTCTAAAACCGTCATGACGTCGTTGCGCAGGAGCGTAACCGTCGTGGGAATGACGGTCCGTCACATGTGTCCGTTGAAGGACACTTAGAAAGTGAAGTACCCTTAGAAAAGGGTCTCTGACCAAAGCACTGTTGTGCAGGACGGACTGTCGTGCGTATGACGGTCCGTCAGATGTGTCCGTTGAAGGACACTTGGAAAAAGTGAGAGACCCTTAGAAATAGGGTCTCTAACAACCAGAACGGTTGTGCAGGATGGACCGTCGTGGGTATGACGGCCGTCACATATCTTCATTGAAGGATAGGGTGCTAGGTCTTTTGGAATGGACCATACGACGGTCCGTCGTCGGGGTCTCGTTCGGTATATCAGTGATAGAACTGGGGGTACCCCATGCTTCCCCGATGAACCCACATCAAACTTGTAGTGTTTTGGTCCTACATTTGTCTAACCCAACTACCTAGAAAACTAGCAAATCAAAAGCATCTATGTCTAGGGTTGTAAACATGGCAATTTTGAACATATTTAACCTAGGTTAGACAGAATCGTATAAAAGAAACAACATATGACTAATAACTAAGCTAATACTAACTAATAAACAACAACGCAAGATAAATGAGTAGAAATTAGAGACACATACCTTAGAATTGGAGAAAAACAACTGGCAAAGTACTCTGTGTTCCAGCGACACCTCACAACAGTAGCTCCGACTTTAGATGAGAACTTCTAGGGCTTTGGCAGAATTTTGGGGGAACATGTCGTAGGAAGAATTTGAAAGATGAAATAGGGGGAAATGGGAGATAAAATGAAGAATGGGGTGAATGAGGGGTTTGGGGGTTTAAAAAAAAAACGTCTAATTTTAAAAAGACTCCAGCTGGGTCGGTCGACGTTAGTACGACTCATTCATCACACGACTGTTCCCCATGACGGTCGTCCGCAGTGGTGACTGCCCGTCATTGGTATCCTTCGTGTGTGCCCTAGTTTGAAAATAACAGAAAGACATACCTGTACGACCGGAGGCTTTACGACGGTCCGTTTCAGGCGCAACGGTCCGTCGATGTATCCGTCAGTGACTGCTGCAGAGTATTTCTGCAGAATTTTCCCTGTGATGTGCCTGCAGAATTTAAAACCCATTATAGAAAAATACTACCATTACTAAAAAGACTATAGTAATTAGGTGGCTCTCCCAACAAGCGCCTGAATTTAATGGTCGCGGCACGACAGGGACACTACTTGATTACTCGCCTTCATCAAATGTGTGCCTCATTACGTCTATTCCCTATGATTTAATGCCCATCAATAGATGTTTTATTATATGTATTTATATATTTATATATATATTCGTTCTCTTTTCCATTTTTAAAAAACGCGCACTCCCCGTCCTTGGCTTTAACTTAACTCAACTGCTCCATGAGGGAATACTTGTTAATATGTAAGGGCCAGTCCATTTGGACTTCAGCTTGCCCCGATACAAGCGCCATAGAACTGTCTACAAGGCAGCCTACCAATCTCCCACCTTAAACCTTGTTTTGTATCTTTTGTCATTCTCTTTCCTCATCTTCCTTTGTGGGATCATGCAGATTACCGTATTGGATCTCACCACTGCTGCCGCATTTCCCTACAATGATGAAGTCTCTCGCTTCTTCATTATTCACCCGAAAGTATCATTATACCGCTTCTCCATATCAACTAAGGCTCTTACATGTAGCAAGGAATGTCCTCTGAAGGATCTAGTCACTCAAAATCGACCTCACCATCAGATAAGAAAACAATAACAAAGCCGAAAAGAATTAATGACTCCACTTTTACTAGCACATCATTTGTATCCCTATAAGCGTCGTTTCACTGCCGATCACAGCATCAGAAGCCGCATCGCAGTGGGTTTTGGATCCCCCAAACCAATTCTTTGTAATCGAGAGGGGCAGGATTTATTATGCTTGCCCCCAATCACAGAATGCGTTCGCAATGTATGAACCCAACTTGTACAAGGAATAGTGAACGCACAAGTCTTCTTTCTTTTGTAACGAGTGTATTTTAGCATAAGCATACACTGCGCAGTCTATATCATCCCTCGAAGTACCCATCTTTTCTTGTGGACCATATCTTCATAATTTGGCATAACGCGGGCATTTTGTTGTCTAAGAGATTCCACCAAAGGAAGCATTGATACAGCTGCTTCAACATTGTTATGAAACGCCGTATTTACCAGCCCAGTCTTTTTCACTAATCTTTGAGGGAATGGTGGTTGTTCCTGAGGCATGGGAATTACCTAACTCTTATAGGTACTTCTGCATCTTTTCCATACTTTTCTCTCTCAACCACTACCTTTACTCCACATTATCATTTATCCTTTCCACATGTTTCCTCCTCATATTGGCATAGGTGGGTCAATTGGTTTGCTACAACCCGAGTAGTGATTGTCTACAGTGCGCTCATTCTTTGGATTTTGACATTGTTGCTAGAGAGTGCCCGGGTGGCCGTGACTGTTCACTGTCGCAGATAATTTGGCCATTGCAATTCTGATCTGGTTTAAAATTAATCTAAATTGCATGTGTATCAACTTTTGTCCCAATTACTAGCTAATCACCCTTAACTCTTTAATGTGCTCATCACTACATCGAACCTCTCATTATTTTTTGCAACATATCCCAACTCGCCACCATACTATCGGTCCACCATCCCTAGGAGTAACTTCACACGATTTTGAATAGGGACATAGGGCCCTTCATGTCTTTCTCTCTATAGCATAGTTACCTCTGTTAAAGTTTTTGTCGCTTTGTAGTTTCCATCTCTGACATATACCCTCAGATTGTAATTACCATAGTTTTCCAACCTTGGTTCCCTTGACCTTGGCGCCAATTTATCCTATTTTTAGTTAGCCTGGGGCGTTGGTCGGAAACCCCCCGGCGACTCATTCCTGCATAAGTGTCCTCTCCCGCATAATAGCATTCATTATTAGGAGGTGTGGTTTAGCCAAGTAGTTGGCGCTTTATCTTTGGTTATGTGGGTTTGTTTAAGTTTGTTGGGGGGGGGGTGATGGTTTGGTTTTAGATTTTGGAGGTTGATTTTTAGTTTTTGTGGGGTTCTGTGGTTATGTGTTGGTTTTCTGAGTTGGTTCTTTTTTGATTTGGGTTTTTTTTTTTTGTTGTTTTGGTGATTTTTGTTTGTTAAGTTTTTGTGGTATTTCTATCGTTTTTTGCTCTTTGGCGTTTTAGATTTTGTGGTTTTTTTGTGAAGTTTTGGGGTGGTTTTTTCTTTTCTGCTTTTTGTGTTTGCTTTTTTTTTTTTTGGGGGGGCGTGTGTGGGGTTTTGTGGGTGTTGGGTATTTCTGGGGTGTGGGGTTCTGTGTTTGTTGATTGGTGAGTTGTGGTTTTTTCCATGAATTTGTGTTTTTGTTTTTTGAGTTTCTTTTTTTTTATTTGGGTTGGGGTTCTGGGGTTTTTTTTAATTGTTCGAGGGTTAAGTTAATATTTGTTTGGTTTTTTATGGTTTGAGGGAAGTATGGTAAAACATTTATCTTTTCTGCACCCCCAGTGACATTTTTTAGTACCAACCCCAGCTCGGTTCTCATCAGACCATTTCTTTCCGCGAATCTCATCTGTGGCTGGGTTGTGAGTTGGACGTGCACTGTGAAGGTGTTTTCCTTCTCCCTGTAGTCAGACTCCTAGTACTCTAAAGGCTTTGTTTCCGGGTGATTTTCTCTAATTTTTCAGCAGCCAACATATGGGCATCTCTCCATAAGAATCCACCTGCTAATAATGTGGTCCAACACCGCTTTTGTTAGCATCTTGTCCCATAGACGTAATTCCTTCAGTGACTCATCATCTATACCGGTGAATTTGGAACACTTCTCAGAATGATGTGAATCTAAATCCAAGAACTCCTAACTAACTCTCCTGGTAGTGCCAACAAAATTGTTCACTCTGTCTTTGTGGTTTAGTTTCTTGGAGACTATAGTAGCGTGCTAATAAACATCCTTAATTGGGTTCCAAGTGAAGATTGAGTTGTATTGGGAGCTCAGTGAGCCATATAGCATCCCCCTCTCCCGTCATTGAGAGAAAAAACACTCTGACCCCCCGCCCCTTTTTTTTTTAAACAAAAAAGTTACATCTCATATCCAATCAGCCTCCTAAACAATTTTACACACAGCCCCTTACCGCTTAGCTTATATTGGGGCAATGGTCCTCAGAAGGTTCCCGAAAACAACCTCGGCAGTGAAATGCATCAGGCTACTAGTTTACCACGAAAGGGTGTGCCTGTTGGTAGAGGGGGCAAGACAAGTTATCCCATCCGGTGGTGCTAGTTTACAAGGACCCTCTGTCAGTATGCTTTGGGGGCCGTGGAGTGGGATTTTGTCCCCTCTGTTGTGTTCACTATGCCGAGCATCGGGGGTTTTAACATCTGAACCATGAACATCAACCGGAGCTTGGATTTCTGGTTCGATCATCATCATTTATTCCAATTTTCGTCTGTCATATTCGTAGTGTACGCTCTAGCTCGTGATTGTAGGGAACAACGTTCTCTCCTCCTCCGTGTAATTTAGCATACAAGGAGGATATTTCTAAAAAAAATCAAACATAAACAAAGTAAAATAAGAAATATCAACTAAGACTAGAGTAATAAGTTCAAGTTAATCTAAATGTTAGAAACCCCCGGACCCCAGCGGCGTAAAAATTTGATAATAAGCTCACACTTACGTCTCAATAAGAAGTAAGCGGTCGTGTCAAGTAAATAATCCACGAGGAGTGTTGGAAAATCGTTCCCACGAGGAAAATAGTCTAAATTAACCTTCAACCTGTTATTACTATGTGTGTTGGTCATGACTTCCCTTGGAAATAAAAACATAAAAAGGGGGTTTCTATTTTCGAAATGAGGGAAATAAATTACGAACTTGAAGAGAACACTTAACAAACAGCTTTGGAACAGTTGGTTTAAATCAATTAAACAAAGTAACTACGATTTACGTGTTCTTCTCCACAGGTCATAACTTGATAATTCTAACTATAACAATTCGTTCCTAGTATCTGGGCATGCAAAGTATAAGTTATGTATTTCTAAATTCCTTGGTCGGCATCTATAAAATTTCACTCCGCACCTTGGTCCTGCTAACGTTTTTTGCTATCCTAACCCTTATCCTTGGACGCACATAGTTAAGCAGCATATTCGATATTTATTTAGTTATATACTATTAATAGGCTAATTGGATTGGTACGAGTTATAACTATATTGCTAATATAGGTTATTATAAGGGTTAGGAATAGCAACACAAGTGCCGGACCAAGGTGCGGAGTGAGATTTTCTAGATGCCGACCAATGGATTCGAACTGACATAACTTAGGCACTTTGCCAGCAAGATACTAGGACAAAAAGATTTTTATAGTTAGAATTTATCAAGTTATAAACCTGTGGGGAACGTTTAACCCTAATTACTTTGATTAGTTGATTAAAATCCAACGGTCAACTGCTTGTAGTGTCTCTTTCAAGTAGTTTTTATTTTCACTCATTTAGAAATGAAACCCCCCTTTTTATTGTTTTTACTTCACGAAGTCGCCATTGACCCAACAATAGTAATAACAGTGATTTAAGTCTAGTACTATTTTCCTCGTGGGAACGATCCGACTCACTCGTTGGGTTAGTTTAACTTCACACGAGCCGCTTTCCTTCTTAATTTAGAAGTAAGTTTGAGCGTATCAAATTTTGGCCGCCGCTGCCGGGAATATAGCTTTTAGATTTGTAGATTAACTTGAACTTATTACTAAGTTTAGTTGATATTTTCTGTGATTTTACTTTGTTTTTATTGTTTTTGATTTTTTTTCATAACTATCCTCCTTGTTATGCTAAATACACATAGAGGAAGATAAACCATTGTTTTTCCTTCTCCTACATAACAAGATAGAACGTACACTACTGCGCATATTAACGACACTTAAGGAATCAATGATGCTAATCGAACCAGAACATCCCAGATCCGGTTGATGTTCATGGTCATATGTTACCGCGATCTCCGGTGAACACCAACAGGGGGACAAAATCCCACTCCACGGCCCCCAGCATACTACAGAGGGTATGATACACAAGCACACTCGGATGGGATACTGTCTTGCCCCCTCTCCCACAGGCCCACACCTTTGTGGTAACTAGTAGCCTGATGCAAATCTCACTGCCGAGAGGTTTTGTTTTCAGGGGCTACTTCTTGAGGGTCCACATGCCATATAGCTAAGGTAAGGGCAGTGTGTAAAGTTGTGTAGGAAGCCTGGTTTGGATCTAGATGTCATAGGGAGCCAGAGTGTTTCCTCTCTCACTGACGGGGAGGCGCTATATGGTTCATTAGCTCCCATACAACTCAATCTTCACTTGAAACCAATTAAGGGATGTTTTCTTAGAGCGCTACACTATCGCGGTCTCCAAGAAACTAAACACCCAAAGACATAGTGAACAAGCTTTGTGGGCACTACCAGGAGAGTGAATTTAGGAGTTCTTGGATAGATTCACCTCCCCAAAAAAAAATTTCTTGAGACAGTGTTTCCAAAGCACCGTATAGATGATAGTCACTGAAGGAATACTTCTGATCTATCGGGGACAAGATGATAACAACAAAGCGGTGTTTGACACTTATAGCAGTGGACTTATGGAAGAAAGCCTTATGTTTAATTGCTGAAAAATTAGAAAAATCTCCCGGAATAACAAATCTTGGATTTACTAAGGAAAGTCTGATACAGGGAGAAACACATTCTCAGTGCAGTCCCTCACACCCAGCCACAATAATTCGGAAGAAATGCTCAATAAACCGACTTGGTGGTACAAAACAATTTCACTGGGGTGCAGAAAAGATAAAGCTCAACTACTACTTGGCTAAACACCACCTCCTAAAAAGAATACTTTATGCGGAGGACCTTATGAGTAAGAAGATCTACGGGGGTTCCGACCAAGTCGCCCAATAGGCCTCAATCAGGATAATTGGCGCCACGGTCACGGGAAAAAAGTCGGAACTATGGTAATTACAATCAGTGAGGTCATTAAGTCCGAGATGGAAACTACAAAAACCGCGACAACAACTTTAACAGTGGTAACTATTCTAATAAAAACGACAGTAATGGGCCCTATGTCCTCCGCAAAACGGAATTTACTCCAAGGATGGTAGAGTAGTATGGCGCGAGTTGAGTATATGCTGCGAGCAAAATGCTGATGAGGTTCGATGCTAGTGAATGAGCCCATTAAGAGTTAAGGGGTGATTTTAAGCTAGTATTGGAAAAGTTGATACAGCATGCAATTTTTGATTACGATCGAATTGCAAGTGGGCCCCAATTACTGGCGACAGTAAAACACATGGCAACAGGCACTCTTCTAGCAACAAACTGTCAAAAATCCAAAGAATGAGCCAGACTTTTAATGGCAATCCCTAACTCGGGGTGGTAAGCAAACCATTGACCCACCTATGCATGTACTGAGGAAAATGTGAGAAAGTATAATGATATTGTGGGAAAGGGTAGTGGTGAAGCAGAGGAAGTATGGAAAAGATGCAGAAGTGCCGATCAAGGTAATTCCCATGGCCTAGGCCACCACCACCCTTCCCTCATGAAGATTAGTGAAAAAGAACCGATGATGGTAATACTGGCGTTTCACATAAATGTTGAAGCAGCTTTCTATCAATGTCCTTTGGTAGAAGCTCTAGAACAAATGCCACGTTTAACGCCAATTTATGAAAGATCTGGTCACCAAGGAAAGATCGGTCACTTGTCTAGAATGATGATGACTGCACATTGTATTGTCTTTGCTAAAGATCCCTCGTACAAAGAAAAAAAGATCCTGGTGCTTTCAATATTCCTTGTAAAGTTGGTCATTACATTTTGCGAAAGCATATGTGAATCTGGGGGCAAGCAACTCTCTGCCCTCTCGATTCAAGAATGGGGTTTTTGGGGATCCAGAAACCACGGCGATGCGGCACTGTTGGCTGATCTGAATAGTGAAACGGCCATAGGCATACTCCATGATGTGGCTAGTAAAAGTTGAGTCATTCATCTTTCGCTTCCCGTCTGATTTTGTTATTCTTCTGATTGTGAGGTCGATTTTGAAGTTCCTATTATCCTTGGAGGCCATTCCTCTACAAGGTAGAGCCTTAGTTGATATGGAGAAGGGTACAGATGTTTAGTTCGGGTGAATAATGACCCACAAACAGCGACCTTTCAACATTTGTAAGGGACCCATGAGGCAGAGTATTGATCTCTAATCGTATAATGCCATATCCTCCCAAGCAAAGATAAGAAGGAGATGAACAAAAGATGCAACAAGAGTTTATGGTTGGAGATTTGGTGCTTGTAGACAGTTCTGGGTCGGCCTTGTCTCGGAAAGCTCAAGTCCAAATGGCTGGCCCTTACTTGATTACCCAAGTATTCCCTCATTAGCCGTTGAGTTAAAAGTCAAGGAGAGTGCGGTTTTAAGATGAAGAGAGACCTAATGAGAACTCTATTTTGGGCATAAGCATCAGTGAATAAGTAATATGAGAAACCATCTTGATGAAGCTGCGTAATCAAGGTCCCGTAGTCGTGGCCGCGCCTTAAATCAGGCGCTTTGTTGGGAGGCAACCCAATGACTTATAGTTTTTAGTATGATGCATTTTTCTACTACTGGGTTTTTTAAATTTGCAGGCACTCACGCAGTAATTCATCATAAAATACTTCTCAGTAGTCACTGCACGGATACAAAGCGACGGACCCGTTGCGCCTGCGACGGACCGTTGCGCCTGCGATGACGTTGGCGCCTGCGACGGACCGTCGTATGCCTCCGTCATAACCGAGTACGTTTTTTAGTTAGTTTCAAAATCTGCACACACGACAGAACCACGATGGTTCGTCACACACTGCGCGGACCGTCATCGGGAATCGTCGTGTGATTAAGTTAGTTGCAGCCCGACCCAACCCGTTTGGAGTTTTCATATAAACTTTTTTTGTTCATCATTTAAACTCAACCAACCCCCATTTCCACCCCATACTACTTCATTAATTTCTCATTCCTCTTTCTTTTTCAACTTCCACAATCTTTTCTCTATCAATCACGATCATTGCCCCCACATTCCCTAAAGCCCTAAAGTATTATCGTACTAGTCGGAGTTGCTTCTGTGGGTGTCTGCCTGGCCACCAGTACTTGTGTATTTGTTTTATCCATTTCTTTCTAAGGTATGTGTTCTCTAATGCTGACGCATTTATCTTGCATTTTTGGTTATTAGTTAGTATTAGCTTGTCTTCGTTGATGGTTGTTTCTCCTTTATATGATTATGTCTAACCTGAGCTCAAAATGTTCGAACTTGCCATGTTTGACAACCCTAAGACATAGTGCTTTGCATTGCTAGTTTTCCTAGGTAGTTGGAGAATAGACAAAGTAGGTCCAAACACTACAAGTTGATGTGTGTTCATCTGGATGCATGGGGTACCCCAGTTATGTCACTTTCTCAGAACAAGACCCCGATGAACAGCCGTCTTACCCACAACGGACGCGTCGTAGGTCCCGTCCCAAAATCCCCCCTAGCAAACCCGTTGTCCCAACGGACACATATGACGGCCGGCTGCAACACCGTTCCGGTGTCAAAGACCCTGTTTCTAAGGTCTCCTCATTTTTTCCTAGTTTTTTTCCCAACGCAACATGTGCGGACCGTCTAACCCACGACGGTCCGTCTGCAACGACCATCATGACGTCAGAGACCCCTCTGCAAGGGTCTCCTAGTTTTCTAATTTCCTTCAACGGACACATGTGACGCGACCGTCATAAACCCCACGACGGTCCCAATGCCCCCTGCGCGACCAGTCATGACGGTCAGAGACCCCTCTGCTAAGGGTCTCCATATTTTTTAAGTGTCCTACACGTACCGTCGTACTGGACGGTCCTTCTGCACATACCGTTAGCTAGTAGTCAGAGTACTCTTCTTCATGTTCTCTAGATATACATGTCCAAGTAAAACACCGACGGACCTCATGACGGTCCCGTCAGAGCCCCGACAGCCGTCAGCCAGGCCCTTGTGTGTCATTGTTTCTATAGTAATGACATACGATTTTCAAGTTTATTTCGTAGGTTTTTTGCTGTTCTTGTTTAGCCATTAACCTTCCGTACTAATATTGATCCTTTACATGTATTATCTACTATGGCACCCCAGCAAGACCGATCTACGTCACACGAGCGATTCAGTTTTTCTGCCGCTCGTCTGCCCGCATGTCATCGTCTCTATGATAAGCGTGACCCTGAGTATGTTCCCCAAAACTCCACACCTTCCGGTGCTCACGTGCTCCCAGAGCACACCCAAAAAGGTGGCGTCCTGCGTAGCCACTGCCTCCCAATCTGATGAGGAGCGTACACTGACCGCACCACCCTCCTGGTTCAGCCACAAATGAAGAAGGAGCTTCTTGCGCCTTAGGAGTATCATGGTCTGAGGAAGCCTCAGCTCTGTTGAGGTTCCCGCACGCCCGTCCACCGCTGCAGCGTCGGCCGGCTCGTCTGATAAGGCTAACAGTCAGAATCTACATCAGGCTAACCAGTTTCGGTACCCCCCATCACTACCAGGCACAGTGGTGTGTCGACTGGCATTTCGAGTCTCTCTCCGACGCCAAGTTCCTGACTGATAAAGGAGTGATGACTCAAACACTCCCTTGAACGGCAGGTCCTTACCAAAAGGGAGTCTCCCGACGATGCCTGGATCCACAATCTCTTCACCAGGCAATCGCTGGCTGGACGCACGTCCGTTTGGGACGTTACAGTTGAATAAATGGTCTGAGAGTTCTACCGATCCTAACGTAGCAAATCTCCGATACAGATCGTTGGGCCGGCTGCCCCAACTAAACAGCCTCACTAGAGCAGTTCCGAGTTACGGGCGTACAGTTTGACATTTCCGCCTGCCACCATCCGTCTGTTTCTATAACGGTGAGAGTGTTAGCTACTCGGACCTCCTCACTGCCGGAGTTTGACTCACCGCTGGCAGATAGTTAAGGATGGCGAGTTCTTGCGCGAGCCATAACCTAGAAAGACCCATCACCAGAGTTGGATGGCCCTGCACTGTCAGTTGACATGGAGAGGGTGCATATTGGGGTGACTGAGCCAAGTGGGGCCTCAAAAAGGCCAACCTCACTTCCACCGGGCGAAGTCTTGTGGCTGCGTTGTCTCGTCCATCTGCGCTTTCCCCCACAGCCAGATAATATGTACCTGGGATCGACGGCTATGATAGTCGGGTTCGAGGTGGACTTCGCATTGCTTCTTACAGGCAGTCATGCACAGAGGGCATTCAAGGTCACTACTACCTACCCTTCCCGTGCATGTGATCTTTGCTCTCTGCAGGTCCCGGCAGGTGTGCCCTATGCACTAGATCAGCTTAAGACCCCTTAGGGCACTGTTGATGTCCGGCCTCATCAGAGACGAGGCCAATGATTGGCTCCACGCAGAGGGCCCCCGTCCAGACTGCCCCCAACTTGCTGATTATCTTGCTGATATGTATCCCAGGCACCGCACGTCTACACAGGTGGCTCCACTACACTCCGCCTCGATCGAGTCTATCCTTTTAAGTAGCACTGCCCCGAGCTCCCTCTCCCTCTCTCTCCCCAACCCTCTACCTTTAACTGGTCCGTTTGCTAGGTCTAAAAACCTATAGGCACAATGGCCACACTTCTTCATCATAATCCTTCTGGATCAGAAGTCCTATTACTGAGTCAGAAGAGCGCCTAGAGAGGAAATGTCCATTTTCAGAGCGATATCCGCTAAGGTTAACAGAGTCTTGGATGGCCTTTGAGCTGAGGATTGTAGCCCAACCACCCCTTCGTGGATGTTCGACTCTTCATGCGCAGTCGCCATTCTTCGTGCGACATCGCACCTCTAGAGGTCTAGGCTGCCGGAGTCTGAGGCCCCCTTCTATCGATGCCTGCTGAGGACACAGTGTTGGCGGCCCTTTTTTTGCTACTTAAGAAATTCACACCTTCCCCTTAAGAAGTTCCAAGAGCGTAGGGGTCGGAGCAGATGGACGAGCGCTAGCTAACGGAAGAAGGAGCGCCGGAGAATAAAGGCTTCTAGGAGAGCGCCTCACTGCTGAGAGGAGGCGCAACCAAATGTAGACATCATAGTTAGCTGCTGTGAACGTCTAGCTCCATCACTGTGAGATAGAGGAGGCACTACTGATGGTGTAAGTTGTTGCTCTGGGGACACCATTGAGGGTGTACAATTGCAGAGGACGTGTTTTTCGGGGAACCTAACCCACTATCTTGCTGATCGACGGGCTTTGCCGCCCCAGGGTTTGCTTCAACCTACCACTTAGTATTAGATTTTTAATGCATTGGGACATTGTATTGTTTTTTTTTTGTTGTGGGTGGGGTCAATGGAAATTGAGTGCTAGGTGACGTCTGAAGTAGGTTCCATTCACTATCCCTTCTTTTGGGGTTTTTCTTTTTCTTGCCGATGTGTCTCTTTTTTTTCCCAAAACTGATTACTTTACTTTTTCTGTTGAACCGGCATGTATATCGTTGTACATAGATTAATCTGAAGCATGATGACTAAATGATAGCCTGATAAACTGGAAAATGATGCATGACTAGCGTAGTTGAAACTGATAATTGTGTGGGCTCTAAGCATTACATATAGTTTACCCCATTGCATTAACCCTAAGTCTTAAATCGACTGTGTCCTTAATCTGGTATTGTGATGAGATGTCCATGAGTGAGGAAATTCGAATAATCCACTATTGTACTGATCTAGAACTGCCTGGTTGTCCTGCTAAAGTAAGTTGTAATAACAATTAGAAAGGATCATAGGCCCTATCAATATAGCCCATTTCTAGCCTAAATAAAAGAACAAATGAAATTTATCCTTCTTTGATCCAAATAATCTGATCTTAAATTAACTTTCTTTTCCCCCCCAACTGCTCCTTTTCTGGTAACGATGTGTCGGCCCTAGTCCCCCTCCTTGGAATGTGCACCTAGCTTATGCAAAGCATATTTAGGCATCTACTGCAGTAAACAACCTTCATTTGGCCCTGAACCCAATTTTGGTATTGTGGTACCTTGACTCTACGCACAGCCAAGTTTGAGGTGGCTATTATGAGGAAATGCTCTGGAAAGTGGGGTTTGAAAGAACTACGATAGAGAAAGACAAAATTAAAGTGACTCAAGAATTAGTTTAAAGAAAGTAAAGAAAAAGAAAAATACAACACAGAAATACAAGCAAGAAAAGAAAGAGTCACTTACCAAATGAAAAAGAAGAGACAATAGCAAGGTGAAAGATATGAAGAAACTGGCGACTACAATGATAGAAGTGAAGTTTCGCGATATATGTCAAGAAGGGCAACAAGTCACTAAAGTATAACTCATATTCCCTCCCTACCTTACCCTGAGGCCTATGTTACTAGCTAAGAAGTCCTATCGTGATCCTAAGGGGTTTATAGCGAACTTAAGGGAGTGAATATAGGCAATCTTCTGGCAAAGGTCTGAATGAGTGTGACGTTTGTTCTGAGAGTGATTGTTGATAAAGTAATTGCCATATACTCAACTAAAATCATTGTGGGAAAAATGATGATTTTGTTTTAAAGTGACGATACTAGTTGCAATACCGAAATTGTTTAGCACCTCGTGAGAACTTGAAGAGATAGGTGTTAGTGCATGTGAGTCTGTTTCATTTTCTTTACGCCTACATAATTCAAGCCTAATAGTTGATAGCATCTAGAATTTGATGAGATATCGGATTGGATTAGCCAATGTTGCAAAGTGATAAAACATGGATAAAACTATTGTACAAAGATTTTGTATTGTTCATGAGTGCGTCGTATTGAGGACAAACAACAATTTAAAGTTGAGGGTGTTTGATTACCGTGGTTTCAGGGTATTATTAAATACTTTTTCCCTTAGTTTTTTTTTTTTTATAGTGTGGTCCCAAATCCTTTTTGTGCTAATTTTTATATAGTTTTCTATTTATATGCAGGAAAGCTGTCCAAGCTGAATGCGGAGGATTTTGAAATGAGCAAAAAAATGCAAAACAGACCACCTACGGAGCTTATTACGGTACGTCTTGCTTGTGACAGTTTTCCCCCCCCCCCGTTTTTAAAAGGGGCCGTAGTGAAGCGCTGAAGGAAATGGGGAAGTCTGACCAAGTGTGGAGGTTACGAAACTTGTGATGTGCCGTCGTCTCGATGACGATCCCGCCTGCATGTTCTTCATGAGTTCATAATGAAGTGATCCTAAGTGAAACCAAAATGCCAAAAGTTGAAGTGTTTTGAAACGAAGGACCTCGACGAACCTTTGTGCCTATGACGGTCCGTCATACTTGCCGTCGGGGTAATGAAGGAATCGACCCGAACAAATTGCACAAGTATGGGAACTACGGAGTCCCTGATATCCGTCGTGACCACAGGATGATCTCCGTTCGCCGAGTGTCCGTCTACCCAGCCGCTTTTGGCAGATTTTCCTCAATAGAAGTCCGTGTTTTAAATTAGGTTTTTATTTTTTTTATAAATAGGATCGAAAAACCTTGTTTTTTGAGGTTATACTATTATATTGTTAAACTCCGTTGGTAAAATTGTATGTGAGATTTCTTGATAATTATTAGATTTTTGTGAGATTATTGATTACTTTGAGATTCTTGTCAAGTGAATTTGGTGATTAATCATCAAACTTTTGGATTTTACCTCTTTCTTCATTGAAGTAAGTACATGAACTCCTTATTTTAATATACTTGAATCTTGTGTTTATGACCTGAGTTACGAAAACCCCATAACGAGGTTGTGGGAACATAGGCAACGAATGAATAACCCTACGAAAATAACAAATTCTAGAATAGTTTCTTCATGTTATTAATAATTATTTCACTTGATTCTTTTGAAACGGATGGCCAAACGTTAGAACTTGCCTTATGCTACTTTCCGACCAAGGATTATGAGAATATGAAAAGAATTATTAACAAGATTTTAGTGTATACTATCTATAGGCCTAGTATTATTGGTACGAGGTAATAACTAGTACAATATCAACTACGATCTAATATGAGGTAAGGATAAGGGTGGATAGCAACAACACGTACCGACAAGGTGCGGAGTGAGATTTTCTAGATGCTCGCCGTACCAAGGTTCAGAAATACATAACTTATCCCTTTTGCATGCAAGATACGAGGAAAATTGTTATAAGTTAGAATTATCATTATGAACTGTGGTGAACCCTAAACCCTGAGTTCCTTTGATTATTGATTAAAATCCAAACTGTCAACACTGTTAAGTGTCTTTTCAATTAGTTATTATTTTTGACTCTTAGAAATAGATTCCCCCCTTTTTATGTTTTTTACGTTCAAGGAAATCCATTGACCAAACAAGAGTAATACAGGTTGAAGTTAATTCTAGACGTTTTCCTCGGGAACAGATCCCAACCTCACTCGTTGGGTTATTTATTCCACGACCGCTTTTACTTCTTATTTGAGACAGAAGTTTGGAGCGTATCAGCTTCTTTTTAATATGCCACACTACCAAAAATATGTACACTAGCGCTTTTGTGACAGGTCCGTCATGCTTGTGGACGGTCCGTAGGTGGCACCATAGTGCAGCTGCTGAAGGAGATGAGGAATTCTGACCAGTGTGGGTTACGGAGTCCATGACGGTCCGTCGTGTCTATACTGTCCTTTTTGCAGGTTCCGTAATGAGTTCAAGAAGTAATCCAGGACCATATTTCCAAGAGTTTAGTTGGTTTTGGAAACGAAGACCCTCGACGGACCGTGTGCCTATGAAAGGTCCGTCATACTTGCCGTCGAGGGTAATAAGAGAGCGATCAGAGACATTGTGCACAGTATGGGGACGACGGAATCTGACGGCCCGTCTGACCACGACTATCCGTCGCGAGGGTCCGTCGACCCAGCCGCGTTTTGACAGATTTCCAGCAATAGATTCCTTGTTTAATTAGTTTTTTATTTTCTATAAATAGAGTTCGAAAAACATCATTTTTGAGGTGTAGACTCTTTAACGAGGATAGGCTTATTAGTGAGACCTCTTGATTATCATTTAGAGTCGGGGGTATCATGCATTAGACTTTGTGTTAGAATTCTTGATTACTTTGAGATTCTTGCAAGTGATTGTTGGTGATTTTTTGGTGATAATCAAGCAAACGTTGAGATTTTACTCTTTCTTCTCATTGAAGTAAGCATGAAGCTTTATATCATATATGAAAATTGTTATTTATGACTATGGGGTAACTAAACTCCATCCCGAGGGTTGTGGGAACATATGCTAATAATGAGGTAAAATCCTAACTAAAATAACAATCTAGAATATGTCCTTTCATGTATTTATTCTTTCGGCTTAAAGTCTTTTGTAAAACGATGACAACGTTAGAACTCGCCTTATGCTACTTGTCGGACCAAGGAGGTAGATTAATAGGAAAAATTATCAACATGATTTAGTTGTATACTATATAATAGGCTAGTATGATTGGTAGGGGTGGGACGAGGTATACGTAGTCAAGATATCGAATACGAATCTTAATCTTCAATTTAAAGTATAAGGTATAAGGAATAGCAGAACGACATGTGAAAGGAAATCCGACCAAGAGGTGGCGGATTTATATTTTCTAGAGGCCTTACGCAAGGGTTAGGGACAATACAAAAATTAGGGACGGGGTCCAAAATTTGCATGCAAGATACTAGGAGAAAGAATTGTTTAGTTAGAATTAATCAATTTATAACTTGTGGGGAACCCTTAAACCCGGGAGTAATAACTTTGATAATTGATTAAAACTTCCAACAATTCAAGTTGTTTAAGTATTCTTTTCAATTTCGTTTAGTTTAGTTTCATTCAATTTAGAAATGAAACCCCCCTTTTAGTGTTTTTTTTTTGTTTTGCTTTCCAAGGAAGTAATTGAACGACCCCAAATAGTAAAATAGTTAAATTAAGTCTAAACTATTTTCCCTTCTCGTGTGAACGATCCCCACCTCACTATTGGGCTATTTACTTGACAAAAAATAACGAACCGTTTTACAAGCCACTTCTGTATTTGCGAAGTAAGATTTGGACCGTATCAGTTCTTTCTTTTAATATGTCCCGGGGGGGGCTACTACAACGGATAGTACACTAGAGGGATGTGATTTTTGTCTCCATCCAATTGATGCATTTTCCGCCTTCATAAAATCCCTTGGACATCCACTAAATAGGATCTACAAAAAAATGCCTGGGTTAGGGTATTTTGTGGAATAGAGGACCCACCGTTTTGATAGGAATTATTTCGGAGAGGTGATTAAACGGTACACATGTCAAGTTCTTGAATGTTTCCACCGTAGAAGGTAAGTTTTGTGTGACAAAAGGGTATACTTTTTTAGGTTATTTGATGGTTGGGTTTGTTATTTGCCCCTGATTTCTTACCATAGATAAGGTTTTCCTTTTAGAACCATGGTTTTGGATTGAGTAATCCTTTTTCTAGTAGGAAAAAGTTTAGGACTCTATAAATAGAGGAATGTTCCTTCTAACTTAATCAATATTCACAACGTAGTCTTAAGGGCTTTGAGTGTTTTGGTTAGGGGAGAATTTATAGGTCACAAGCTTGATGCATTATCACTTGTGTGAACCTCCCATGTATTTTGAGTGAATTAGTAGAGGTTGTTTCTCTCTGTATTTTGTACTCTCATATTTATAGTGAATTGCTCATGTCCTTTATGGACGTACGTAATTGAACGAACCACGTTAAATCTTTATGTCTTTTGGTATATTTCTCGTTGTCTTCTTACTCGTAGTCTTTCGAGGTTTGCATTGCTAGCTTCCGCGTTACACCTACTTATTTTCGGTCCTAACAGAATTGTCCCAAAATGGCTGTTTTCAAGAAAGTATATGAAATTGAAGGGTGCAAGAAACTAGGAATTTCATCATACTTTAACAAAGGCATACAAGGTAATTGAACATCGATTTCCGGTTGTGTTTCACTAGGAAATGGAACTAAATTATTACTATAATGATAAAAGGATGAAAAGCTAGCAGCAGATTGTACCCAAAGCATGGCACTAGGGATGCCAACATCACAAACCCAAGGGGTAAAAGGATTATTGATCAAGCACGAAAAGGGACTACCCTGTCCCGCGTATTTCTTGATCATTATTGGGAGTATTTTCTTGCCTATTATCTCAAGATGTTGTATATACATCTATAAATCATTCCCTTCGGGCTGCGAAGGATCCCATTCATCTTCAAAGAAATTTAATCTTATCATGCCATTACCATATGGAGTAGGTTCATTGCTTATTTTTGGGTTAGCTTTCTTCATTTCAACACCACTAATTTCGGGTGCTGAGAAAGTAACAAGAAGGCCCTCTGAAGCGAGGCGTTTGGCGAGTCTAAGAAGAGGATTGACATGTCCTTGGCCTGGAAATGATACAAGAAAGACATGAACAAGGCCCTTGGTTCCCATTCTTTGGTTTAGTTTTTAGTGAAGAAAACAAATGGGAAAAATAATACTAGTTGGTAATAACAGAAGTGAAGAAATATGGATAAACTTACATCAAACTTTTTTGTCTTCTACTTTAGCAGACATGTTAAAATTGAAATTGAATTTCCTCAAGTGTGGAATGGATATATTGATTGGTCAGAATGATCCCTCTTTTAAAAAAAAAAAAAAAACAAGAGGATATACTATTAGTTTGAAGCTGAGTTAAGGATGTTAGCTCGAACTTGATATGAAGTTTTGATGATTTAACAAACTTATCGATCTAACAAGGAACCATATCCTTATTATTGGAACTGTTGACAGTGAGATGAATGATGAACTCAGTGTGAGGTATATTTGTATGCTATCATAAAAAAGGGGGGGATGTTATATTCTAGGTGTTTTTGATTATCCTCACAAATGCGAGGGAGACGTGGTCCTGATCAATTGTCTCATCCGTTCCAATACAAATGGGGGGTACAGTGCGTAAAAGTTGTCAGTAAAGTGGTAGGTGAAAAGTGAATGTGTCCTACACCAATAGAAGAGCACACTGATCAGGTTGCATGTTCATAGTATCTCCAAATGCCGGGACCTGGGTCCAGGCAGAGTTCTCTCCTCTCCATCAGATACAAAGTGGTGTCACAATTGTCAGCTATCCTGTCAGTGGTAGGTGAGGCGCCAGCGTACTGAACAATCAGAATGGAATAGTTTGTTTGTCCAACGGTTAATAAGTCTTTATGATTGATACTATCAACATGACAAATAACATATTAAGTTAATTCATTCAAGAAAAGAGAGCAACAAGTCTTTGTCAAGAACTCAAGGATCAGAGAACATAGCAAGGGACCTCGTCCCAGAAAGTCTGCGCACAAGAAAAGGACGAAAAGACAGCTATCAAAAAGCTGCAACTCTGATGGAGTTGGTGCACAACTTTTCATGACAGCAAGCTCTCAGCCAATAGCCTCATCCCAAGGTTTTGTGTTCATTTGAATATAGTCTCTTCCCCAACAACACAAACAGATGTTTTGGCACACAAAATTTTGGATTTCAAAAAATCCAAAAGCTCAAAAAGCAAAGGCTCTTCCAAGGTGTCTCTAATAGGCAATAGGGACAGGATAAGGCTTCAAGCTATTAGTTGTCTTAGGATTAGAATCTTCCATTCTTATTTGTAAATCTTTTCCTAATCTATAAAGGATTCAGAATATTTGTTTCGCGTTTGTAAAAGACTAAATCTTAAGGTTAACTGATTAGTGGGCAACATTGTTTTTTTCTTAGGTCAATTCTAAGTCCATCTAAGTTTAGTTGTTTAGTGGGCGGGTGTGGTATCCCTAGCAAAGTCCTAAGTTATCTCGGGTAATATCTTAGTGGGGCGGTGTTGTATCCGCTTAGGCTCTTCAAGTAATAGGTAGGTTATTTGATCGTGAGATTAATAACTTTTTCTTACATTGGTCGTAACCGGGTTTCACTTTTACTTGAGAAGATTAGTGAAGACTCTTGAAAATCACGTGCAACATGTCGTGGTTTTACTTCCTTGAGCAAGGAGATTTTCACGTAAAATCATTGTGCAAATTTTAGTTACAATCATTTACTTTCTGCATTTTGTTTCAGCTACTTCCTTGTTGAGTCAAGGGACCTGGTCTGTTGACGTATAGTAGATGCTGACTAGTGTCTGTGCTTACAATTTGTTCTTACTGTGTCAAGGGACTTGGTCTATTAGTGTACGCACCCATTCTAACATATACAAATTGAATGAGCTAAGCTCTCACGTAAAAAATTGTTACCCAACTTTCTTTCTTCATTTATGTTGTTGAAAAAATGAATTGCAAAATAGAGTCTTTGTTATAAAATAGTATGGTGTCAATGGCTACTACACCAAAAAGTTACTCTCACTAAGTATCTCAGTCGATTCCTTCATCATGACGATAACCCCCATCTTTATGATCATCAATCTTGTACCTCTATAACCTTATTCGTTATTTCATGATTAGTGTCTTGTTTATGATTAACGTTTTTTATGTCTCTATATAACACTATAAATAAAGGAATATGACTTCATATTTATACATTTGATGATACCTATTTTAGAAGAAAATGAGAAAGCTCTCCTTTATTGTCTCTCAATTTCTACTGTTCTTATCTTTAATATTCTTATTGCTTTAGTTTTACAACTTTGCTTTATGATCAACATTTAACATGTTTTGTGCAAATAGATTGTTTAGTTTTACAACTTTGCTTTATGATCAACATTTAACATGTTTTGTGCAAATAGATTGTTTTTATGAACATCTTAGTATCACAATGATGCTGCAGGGAAATTTTAGTAGCTTCATTGATTGGTTATATGAATTTTCACTTTATTGGTGAGAGTTCGATTTTCTACCCTGTAATTTCCTCCTCATTTCTCCTATCCTATATGAACTAACACTTTGTTGATAAGAGTTTGATTTCTTACTCATTTCCCCTTTCCCTACATTCAATTCATTATCGTTTCCTCCAATTTCAATAGTTTGAAATCAGAAAAAATATCCTCCACATTAATAACCTTAGAACTAATCTATTTTCTTTGAAATTTTCTTTTTCATAGCCACTTTTGGCTAAAAACTAAAAGAAGAAAATAAAAAGCTTAGCCACTATTTTACATCTCTAGCTAAAATTATATGAAAAGTTTATGAGTCCAAGTTTAGAATCTCAAATAATAATTAAAAAGGACTCTTATTAAAACAAAAAATAGAATTTTTTTTACTCCAAAAATCTCTCATGGTCATGGTTATAATTGAAATTTTAGTGTGTTTTTTACACTACTTCGTCAAACTTTTAACTTGATCAAGAACATCCCATTATTGAAATTGTGTACCTTTTGAAGCTTAATTAGATTGCGAACGCCAAATAATCAGATGATACTAAATATATATAGACATTGCTTTAATCATATTATTATTTCTCAAAATGCTAGATAAATAGCAACAACACCAATGAAGCATCACATAACAAATACAAAAATAGACCATTGAGATATTACTAAAATATGAAATTGTAACAACATCCATTGGATTTTTATATTGATAAAAGAGTATCACAACATAATAATAGTGATCGAATAGACATACAACAATGCCTAACCAACATTCCTGTACCATCTACTCTTGATGGGTGTAACAATGTTGTCCAACACAAAATAGTAACAGTAAAACATCAGTGTCTCTATCATTCTAAACCATGCTCTTCTCCAATAACGATTGAAGCAGAGAGCTGTAGCTAATCCCAAAAAGATTGCTCCAAAAGACAAAACAAAGCCAATGTAAAAACACTGAATATCCTCCAATTCTGATGATTCTTCATCTCCATTAGTGTTGGAGGTATTTCACAATTTAGGACTCATCCCACACTTGTTATCTCATGTGTAACCACAAAAGAAACGATTTCCCCTCTAGCTGCTTTTGTTGAAAGTTCCAAATTGAGCTTTAAATCAGGCTGGCACCCGATAAGTTTTTGTATGCAACACTGAATACTGCAAAGCATATTAGCCAAGTAGACAACAGGAATGCTCCCATTCAATCTGAATTGCAGGAAAGGTCCTAAGCTCTCAATTTCCTGTAGATTGGAGAAGGTATTTGGTATTCTTCCGTTGAGATGGTTGTGTGATAGATTCAATGCATGTATATTGCTCATGTTCCCTAACTCAACAGGAATTTCACCTGTCAATCTATTACTTGAGAGATCAATACCCGACATATATTTTAGAATGTTTCCCTTATAAGTGTATGAGTTTCTTTTTGTTGAAAACTGGACCTGAGTTTCCACATCCATCAAAAACAAGTCACTTAGAATTCCATGAGTATCGTGGTAATGCCTTTTCGAACGCATCCAGATCACAAAATTTAACCATGAACTCCTATAATTCTCAGCAAAATAAGTCCAACTTATCTCTGCATCCTTTTTGGTTTGTGTTAAGTAACCCAAACAAGGAGGGAGTGGACCATAAAGCTTATTGAAAGATAAATCCACGATAGATAAATTGTTCAGCATACAAATCTGAGTTGGAATATCTCTTTCCAATTTGTTATTGCTAAGGAGAAGGTAATTCAGATTATTAAGTGAGCCTATGGTGTATGGGATATTCCCTGCAAAATTGTTGTAGCGAAGATCCAAAGTTATCAGAGAAGAGAAGTTAAAAATTACATGCCCCAATTCACCAACCAATTGATTTTTCTGTAGATGGATGTGTTTGAGAGGTAAAGAACTCACACAAGATGGTACCGATCCTGAAATCTTGTTTTCAGATATAGCTAAGACATTAATAATCTTCAAATTGCAAATCTCAACTGGAATCAAACCTAGGAGATGATTTTTGGACAAATCAAGTTGTAACAATCTTCTGTTATCCCTAGTGCATCTTGGAATTTCTCCGGAGAAATTGTTCCTGCTAGCATCCAGTGTAATAAGGGAGCTGAGAAAAACATTACTAGGTAATGCACCTTCAAAGTTATTATCATTCAAGTACAAAAAGGATAATACATGTGGTCTGAACTCCTCCGAAAATATTTTTCCTTTAAGCTTGTTGTTTGACAACCGAAGGTAAAACAATTGTGGAGAATCAATAACTGCCAGATCACCCGGAACTTCTCCAGACAAGAAATTGACAGATAAGTCGAGAATTGCTAAATAAACACCACTAATCTTGGAAGGTATAGGACCTTCAAGATGATTGTGTGACATGTTCAAACTGGTAAGCTTTGGGAAGGCTAAACTCATATTTTGTGGAATATGTCCATTTAGTTTATTATTAGAGACATCAATCGCCTCTAGATGGAGGTGAACACTCGATGGAAACTTGAGTGGTCCGCTGAAAGCATTATCTCTTCCATAGATCGCTGCAAGTCTGGTGTTATTTTCTAACAACCATGTCGGGAACTTTCCTTGCAATTGATTTCCTTCGATAGCAAGAATCCTCAAGTCATATTGGTAGTGAAGGAAAGAAAGGCAACTTTTTTGAAAGAGCTATACATCTTTTGATAGCAAAAACTCCAACTGGAAATTTGGAATCTCCAATTTTGTATTCGGTGTCTGTAATTATTGTAATTATAACCAACATCCAAGTAGATCCATTTTTTATGGTTGGAAAATTGGCTGAATGAACAGAGGAACATACAAAGGGGGGGGGGGGGGGGGGGGGGGTTATCCGCAATATCCAAGTACTCAAGTGATGTGAGTCTCCTCCAAATAGAATGTGACGCTATATTTCCATGTAAGTTATTCCCAGCCAAACTCAACCATCGAAGGGATGTCAAGTTTCCAAGACACAAAGGCAATGTTCCCACAAAATTATTGTTTAAAAAATCCAGCTCTTCAATGTATTTGAGTTCACACCAACCTATATATGAGAGACATTTAGCTAAAACAAGTTTTCTATAATAGACCACATCTTATTGTACGTTTTCTTTTTGTTGTATTTGATACGAAGGGAAATAGGTGTGTTTTGTTACTTGTTAAATTTCTTGTGTTCGGTGCTTAATAATAAAAAAAAAATTACTATTCTAAAGTATTTGTATATAATATGGGAGGTGAAGCATGGGAACCATTATTTCCACTCTATATTCATGAGAATGCAGGCACTAGGACAAAAAGAGAGAAAAATAGGGTACCTTGACTAGGAAGGGTGCCATTATTTCCACCAGAAGGCATATTCAACACTTTAAGAGAAGTCATTTGTCCAATGTTTGGGAGAAAGTTGTCATTTAAAGAAGATCCCTTCAAGTATAGGTACTCCACCGTGCTCAGATTTCTTAATGCTTATTGGATAAAATAAAAAACACAATTTTGTCATATTCCAAAAGAAAAGTAAGTTGGATAAAATTTGATTTGAGCTTACCATAAATTATGCTGGGAGAAGTGAGATCACTATTTTTATAAGAAAGTGATTTAAGAGATGAGAATGATTTTAGGGATCGTATGACTCTGCTCGAGTTGGAGTAGGAACTTCCCAATAGTAAACTCCGCAGAGAAGTCATTCTTTTGTTACCTGTTAAATAGTGAATAAATAAATCATAAACATTTTAAAATAAGAATGAATAGTTCCATCTAATTTGTATCCCGCAATTTTCAACAAGTTATTAAAATAATTTAGATTACAGGAAGTCCATAAAGATGTATTTTGTTCTGTAGGATATCTTGAGCTTAAAATGATTAGTGTACCTTTGGTAGTCGCAAAGCTGTGTATATTGTTATCCGAGAGATCCAGATATTCCAAATTGCTCAAATCAATTATATCTACACAGATAAACTTTAATTTGATATGCGAAGAAATAAAATTGATATATTTAGTGGGGAAGACTTTGATATGAAACAGACCATTCATTTCGACATTTCCATTTATTTCATTGGCAGCGAGATTGAGATGCTTGAGAGACGGAAAAATCTTGAGTGATGAAAAGATGGTGGAATTGAAGTTATTATCATCCAAAGTGAGTTTCTCTAAATTCCTGAGTTCACCTTCATATGATTTATGAAAAGTAAGAGACTACTTAGTGTTAATTGTTTTCTCTTGTGAAATTAATTTGTGATTACCCAATGCAGAAAGGATATTGATGTCATTGATTTCATAGCCTTCAAACCAGAGTTCTCTTAAGTTACTTAGTCCTCCACATTTCTTACTCATCATACCTTCATCCAAAAATTATGACTATACTAAGTAAATATATATATAATTGTCCAAAAATGGACATACAATATATGCATATATAAAAAACAATATTAATGTAGAATTTACTAGTATTATATGTCATCGGTATGCTGAATGAGGTATCAACATCTACACCAAGTTTTAAAACCTCAAGAGATGAAATCCAACATAAAGATGATAGTAAAACTTTAGGATCGATCGGATTATATTGCAAATCGACTTCTTTCAGGTTGGGAAGCTGTCTTAGCTTACTGAACCCTGAATAACAAAATCAGACAAAAAAAAAACATGTTACATATATAAATATATATTTCTAACTCCATACAAGATAGATCAGACCTTCATTTCTTGTCCATCCTATAATATTTTGGGAAGACAATAAAAGAACTTGCAGTGACTTGAATGGAAGAAAGAGAGAGGCATTGAATATCCAACCATCCCCTGTACCAAAATCTGCTTCGAGATCGAGTTTGATAACTCGACCTGTTTCTAAGCTGCATTTTACCCTTTCCCAAAAACAACAATTTACAAAATGAGCCGCATTGTAACCAGCCCAATCAACCAACAATTCGCCATTCGAACTCATTATATTTGTTTGCAGCTCCAAGAGAGCACTTCTCTCTTCCTCCCAACAACCATTCGCCACAATTACTATTAGAAAAAACACTAACAACAAAAACTTAATGTTCCCCATATCCCCCACTGTAAATTAAAGCTACTATACTTTCTAATTTGCTAACGGAATGTTTATATAGGAACTATACAGAGGCAGAATTATAGCTCAACTCAATAATACAATGTATCAATTTTTTATCAAACAAACAAGCATGATATATTTTTGAAAAACAGTTGCATACATAATTCACTTTAATACAGATTGCACATTTAACATAATATTGCTATGAATAGTATTTTCTTCGTTTAAAAAATAATTACCTAGTTTGACTTGGAACAAAATATAAGAAAATAATTTTTTTTAGTCTTGTGTATCTAAATTAAAGTCATGTCAAATGTACCAAAATGTCCTTTAATGTTGTTGCCTTAAAAATGTCACGTGAAAGGTTAAAATTTAAGTGTAGCCAAAAAAGAAAACAGTCATTTTTTCTAAAACAAACTAAAAAGAAAACTAGACCATTCTTTTTAAAATGAAAAAAGTACTAAATAAAAATTATCGCTAAAATCAATTATTATTTATTTAAAGGTATCAATCCAAATAAATTTTCCTTCTAAATTTGTAAAAATCTCCAACCATATCATATCTACCCAATAAAATGGATGTGGAAATGTTGAGTCAACGTCACTTCATTTTTGTTTATTTAGTGATTCCAACATGACTTGAAAGGAAAAGCAAATTTTAAATATAGGATCAGCACATTCAAAGATGAAAATGTATAAATATGAATTGAGGTTAAGTCAGAAGAAAATATTTATATATTATGTCTTTGTAAAATACATCTCTAACGAATTCTTTTAAGGAATCTCATATCAAGAAGAGACAAAAATATGAAACACATGAAGTAAGAGACTGCTGAAACACAAAAGTATAAGTCCTACTTGACGTCTTACGTGATATATGCGTCTACTTGTTTAACTTTATACAAGTTTGAATGGTTATTTAATTTGTGCACACTCAAAGTTGGAGGATATAGATGGAGGAGCGGTCGGAGCTATGTGGGGTTTTGAGGTTTCGGACGAATTCAATAGTTGTTTCGTAGATCTTGCATTTGTATAAGACCCTGGGTGCCACATTATTCAAGTGAGATAAGCGGGTCAGTTGCTTTAATGTTGGACTATTATCGAGTTATTTTTCCTTTTTTTTATTTATTTTTATAAACAAATCGATTAAACATGCATGTTAACTATATTATTTCCGATACCTGAGACGAGAATTACTAAAAAACAAGTCAATTTTTTAATTTCTTTTTAGGATTTAAGTGGCCTTATGCGCTGAAACTTTGAGGAATAATGAATAAAAGAGATTTTTCACATTAAATTTGAGTTTGTATAACTATCTGATGAGAGTTGCTTAATATAAGTAAACATAGTGTTTGTATGAAATATCGACAAGAGAATAATAATTTTAGTCAATCTACGAATCCTACTTAGCAATAACGTTGGTGAAGAATCAAAAGAACCAGTTGTAAATTAAAAGAATTGAAATCTAATGTTCATTTGGCATCGTTTTAAAGCTTATATTTCTAAAAAGTACTATGTAAAAATCTATTCTTACTAATAATTTATAATCACGTCATCAATTCAGTAATCATTAATTGATAAAGAATAAACACGTGACCTTCATATCTATGATAATTAAATTATTAGTGAAAGAGAAAGTAAAAGAACTTAAGAATTAATTATGGTTAATAAGATTCATTAATAAAAATGAGAAACAAAAAAGAAAGAAAGAAAAAACTTCCAAAAAGTTAATGATGCAGGCAAGGTTCGAACTTGCGCTGCTTGGGTGGCAAACTGCCTGTTTTGCCAATAAGACTATACACCATATGTTTTAATGGTTGGCAAAGACGATATATAATCAGTTTCTTATATATATATATCACAACCTGTGAACTCCCCAACATAATTGACGAACGGCTCAATATAGTAAGAAAGGAGCTTAAAATGCTTTCCCATGCTAGAATTGTGAGTTTTCGGACCTCACTATCACCAAAAGTTTCTCTTTAACAAAAACAATGCATACTTTGCAATATTTTTCTCTTATGCTATTTCTACATATTTCACAAAAAAATATAAATAAAAATCAATTTAAAATATTATATAACAATTAGAAAAGACCAAAAAAAAACTACTCATCTTAAAATAAAAAAGGATTTTATTTTTCAATATATTGTCATTCATTTAATTGTCGATTATATTAGAAATTATTCTTTTCTAACATATAAATTTCAAAACTCTTAATTTTATCTCTACGCAGATGTCACTAAGACCAAGTTAAAATAAATTTTTATGTATTATGGCAAGAAATAATACAATACCATTTTTCCTAGAGGAAATAATAGAACATGAGTCGCACATGAGAAAGGGTTTCCACGTTATTTAGTGATGTAGTTAATTGTGGTCAAAATGACCCTACAATTAATATAACTTCGAATGGTTCAATTTGAATTTGGCGTATAAAGTGTAATTTATTCACATGTGAATCACCTTTAAGCCACTAATTTTGACCGCCCAAAATATTTTCTTATATATTGGCCGCCCCAAATTATATATATATTATATTTTAATTTATACGTAATTATTCATCGATGTAAAAAAATTTTCTGTCATTCTTATCTCATAAATTTCTATAAATAAATCTTCTTATATATGAGATTCGAAATCTTAAAAATAAAATACGTATTTACTGCAACATATAAAATATAATCTAGTTATGTAAAATTATGCTCACTGACAATTATTTAACTTAAAACTCATAAATATATATTATTTCATTAAAAATATTTATTGTTTTAAAGACAAGAATATAATTTTACAATAAAAATTATTTTTTGAAAAAAGATAAAGCCATTGAGCATCTAATATGAGTGTTTTTTTCACAAAACAATATCAATGTATACGATGTCGATGGCTTGAGGAAAATGGCCAAAATTACCATTAGTCTATTTGAAAAGGTTAAAAATATCCCTCATTCCACCTATTGGATAAAATATCTCCCTCAATCCACCTATTTGATTTATAATCTAGCTAACCCTTAAACCTAACACCTTTTAAAAGAATATATAATATATATTATATCAATATATATAATCTATATATATATTATCTATTATCTATTAATAATACTATATATATCTAAATATAATTCTTATCTCTATACTCTATCTATCTCTCTCTCTCTCTCTCTCTCTCTTCTTCTCACCTTCTTCGTGTGGTCTTTTGGTCCGCCCGGCCCCTGTTTTCCCCGCGAAACCACCTCCCTTTTGTCCTTCGTTTCTTCTCCATGTTCTGGTTGCTGCGTCAACACTCTTTTCGTCCTTCTTTTCCCGTGTTTTCCTTTCTGACTGCCCTCTTTTGCGCCCTCTCTTTTTCTTTTTCTCTCGCGTCGCCGTTTTTTTTTCTGCCTTGCCCTCCCCACTCTTTTTATTCCCCCTCCTTCCTCTTTTTTTTTTTGCGAGGCGGGTGGGGGGGGGGGTCACGGGTAAAGGGTTGTTGGGGATTTAAAAAATAAAAATTTGAAATAGAAAATATTTTATTAAGAAAAACTTTCAAGTTTTTTTTGGAAGGAGTGGGAGGCGCGATTTGGGGGGGGGGGGGGGGGGGGGGGGGGGGAAAGGGTGAAAAAAAATTAAAAATTAAAAAAATTTCTTAAAATTAAACTTAATTTGTTTTCTGAGGGGGTTGGGGTATCGCGGTTGTTGGTTGAAACAAAAAATTGGAAATTAGCGAAAATATTTTTTAAAAACCACTTCACATATTTTTTTTAGGGGTGGGGGGGGGGGAGGGCAGGGGGGAGGGGCTGGTAAGGGGTTGCTAGGATGCACACTAACAATTGCATATGAACATATTTTAGAAAAAAATTATATTTTTTCTTAATTCTTTGGGGGGGAGTGTGTGTGTGGAGGGGGGGGGGGTTGTAGCGGTGGAATGAAAAATAAAAAATTAAAAATTGGAAATTTTTTAAAAAAATAACTTAAATATTTTTTGGAGGGGGTAGGTCGGGTTCACGGTGGGATTACAACAGACATTTTTGCAGTCTTGCCATATTGACTTTTTTTCCCTTTTTTTTTTCACACACCCCCCCCCCCCTATTTATTTTTGGCGGCGGCGGGGTTTTGCGGGTGGAGGGGCTGCGGGTCCCCCCTTCCCCTCCCTTTTCCCCTCTCCTCTCCTTTTTCCCCGACTTTCCCTTTACTTTTTTTTCCCCCCCCCCTCTTTGCTTGTGTTTCCCCCCCCCCCTCCCTTGCCCGTCGCAGCGAGTTTGGAAAATGATTTTCCGCCTCAATATTTTGAAAGGAAAATAACTTTCTTTGTTATGAACTATATAACTTACAAGAAGAAGAAAGTAGGGAGAAGATACAAGACTTCTATTTCTCCTTTGAAAAGTATATTCGGATTCAGAGATCTTTCACACCAACTTATTTACATGAAGGAAAACCCTTTATTTATAGGGAAAACCTTACTTGGGTCCCCAAGTCGGATTCTACCAATTCTACAAGGACTCCACATAATTAGCCATTCACTATAATACAAATTGTTTTATAACATTCCCCCTTGACATGTCGAAACCTGAAAGAATGGTTTGTAAGGACGAATGGTTCACGTTGTTATGTCGTAGCTCTAGGCGTCTTTTAACGGGGTGAAGAAATATTGGGGGGAGGAATAATATGGGGTCAAGACTAATAGGAGACGAGATAAGCCATAAAAAGAGGAGGGAAGGAGTGCAGTAGCGAGCGAGTAAGTGTCCAAGGGCGAAAGTGGAAGGGGAACGAAAAGGGGGCTTATGGGGACGAGAGTGCAGAGTTGTACGGAGGGAAAAATTAATGCTTAATGGAGTGATATCGGGCTGGATCGGTAAGGTAGGGAAAGTCAATTACGTGAGGGTGTTGTTATGAAAGCGAGATGAGGGAGGTGTGATGGAGGATTATTATGGGTAAGACGAAGTTAGTGCGGGGTAGGTTGATCAGGGGGGGGGAAGAAGGGGCAAAGAGCGAGGGTAAGTACAGAAAGTGTGCATGCCAGTTGCTTTTCCAAGAGATGGCGGTGCGGGAGGGTCTTTTAAAAACCATACTAGATAAAACCCAGTGGGGAAAAATCTATGACGAAAAGAGTACACTATCTAACAATACGCATTAGATGCCTCATTAAAAATCTATAAAAGAAAACCAGTGGGACAAAAACCTTGTGATGAAAAAGAGTACCGTCGCCGTATTAACTTCCCCTAATGACACATCATTCAGAGACTAGAATCTTCGTTTTCCAAGCTTGTGCATCATCTTCTTGAAAAGTTGAAGTTATAGAGACTTGGTGAAATAAATCACAAAATGTTACTTGAACATACGTCTTGCATGTTTTGATAATCACCATTCTTCTTTTTCTTGTGGACGCTCATGAGGTAGAAAAACCTTGACGAAATTGATTTCTTCTATCTGCTTTTAGAATCTTTCCTTCAGGGTCAAGATTTCTGCAGTTCCTTAGTTTCATTTCAACTTGTCTTTAAAAAAGCAAATTAATTGTCAAGGTTTTGCAATTCTAGTCCATAAACTGCAATACTAATACTTGTAATATGTTTCTATATGCCTTTTGAATCTATTTAATTAATTCCTTATGAGGATGATAAACAAGTTTTCAAAAACTGTATATGCTTTACGATTTGGAACTCAATTGGATATTTTCATATCAATTTTGTCAAGTAACCCATTCCATTTAGATGTATGAACATCGCTAGTGCCTAGATTGCAAGTCAAATAAGCTTTACGCTTATCAAGATGGCATCATCCACTTTCACTTGATAATTGATTTCCACACAACATGCTTTAAATAGATGTAGAATTCATCTCCTCATTATCTTTTACAAAATATTGCGCGCTATTGTATCAAAGATATCTCACCGATATATTTTTTGTATCGATTCACACTAACGACACACTTTTTGATATCTCATCACTTCATTATTTTCCAGGTAGCACCACTCCATGAGGTTTCATAAAGTGTTATGTCATAGCCTCTCCAAGATCACATTGGTCCTCCTTATTATGATCATTTTGATTCTTGATCTCCCCCCCTTTTTTCAAGGATTATTTAATTTAAAATTTTAGTCTTATCATGCTCATGTATGTCATCGACTTTACCAAGGGACATTCAATAATGAGTAATTTCACAACTTCTGTATTGCTTCTAATCTCCCCTTATGTTAGACCCCTAACCTATATGCTCAATTTTTTTTGGAGAATCTATCTTTGTGCCTCAATAGTATATCATTAATCAATATATTTGGCAACATCAAAAATTATCAATAAAATTATTTGGTCCCTGACCCTAACCAATTAACAGAAAAGTGATCATACGTATTGGTTTGATTTCTACAATTATGTTTGTAATGTAATATCATATTTCAGATCAACATATGAAACTTTATTTCATAAGGCAAATAATTACTAATATGAGGATATTTAATGTCACATCCAATATCTTATATATTTATCAATATTATCAAGATGCATTATATTGATTTCATATTTCTGAAAGTTGTGCTTTGAGCTCAATTATCTTTGCACATAATTTTGTGATGTCAAATTGGCAAGTTGACAAAAAACGCACTGTTATTATCTTATTGATGCATCTTTTTTAGCATATCACATGATAGGTTGAATGGCTCATATTCACTTTTATACTTTTCAGAATTTAAGGAATTTAGTCCCACTTTAGTTGAACCAATCCACTTTATCATGAGAATAAGGCACGTAAAGAATTCTTGAGAATCTGCTAATTTTTTTTCATTTTTCAATGTAATGTCCATCTTTAGTATGCACACTTCTTTGCGATGATCAAATTATTCATGTCAACTAATAGAAATTATTAGTACTCGTAACTCCAAGTTCTACTACGTCCTGTGCCTTTTGCTTTAGTAAATTTCTGATTTATATTATATGATGAATTTCAATTTTATTAATCCAAGAGTAATTTTCAGATTATTTTTTTTCTCTACTTACTTCACACCCTATAGGTGAGTCATGATCCCATCATTGAATGAACTTTTCTGCGAATATTGTCATGTAACATATTATTTTGTGCCATATTTTGCCAAACCTTAAGTTTGCGAGATAATAATACGCACGACATGAGACCATATAGGAAGAAACATTTATTAGGACCATTAAATCTAAATAATCCATTAGGTGGATGACTGGTCCACAAATTCTTTGTATACGTTCCTAGAACGTAGAATTCAATCCACTTTCGTTTATGACGGTCTCTCTCACAATTAAGGTGCCTTGCTAACATCATTACAGAAAATTCACGGTCTAGCATGGTGGCTAATCAGCCCCTCATTCACTCTAAAGATTGATCTTAATTTAACCATTTATCAAAGGCTTCCTTCTTCATGAATGAAACACAATCATCTAATACACACCCACATCAAATTTTGATCAACTTATACCTCATCCATAATTCATTGCATATTTAATCTTGTCTTCTTTTAGACATTTATCATTGCTATATTCACTTGGGGAATTGCTCTGGCTTTAACGAGAATATTTTCATGACATATTTAAGCAAAAACTCATTTTTTTTCCTTAGTCATTATACATATTATCAAATGGTTGCTTGAGACTCAAACTCAACGTCCGTATGCATAATCAATGGAGGGACTTTTGTGAATCCAACATCTTTCATCAAAATCTCAAGACTTTCCTGATGTCTTACCCTCCTTGATGCGATTGGACGTAATCCATCGTCTTATTCTTTTGTGGTGATATGACTTAAATTCATTGTCCTTAGGGAGGGTCCACATGATCTAGGGGGGCTTCAACCTCACCCTTTAAAAATAATTACAATTTTATCTTTTTTTATGATCATTAATAATATAATAATTCACCAAAACGAAACTAATGAATTTTAAATCAACACGGGGAGGCGCTGTGGTAATAGATAAGTTTTATATCAAGTACCTCATGTAAAATATTTGAGAACATATCTTTCACTAAATTGTGCTTATGTTATTATAAAATAAAGTAAGGAATTATCCCAATCGATTAAAATAACATCGGAAGGGAGTCGACAGATCTATATTGGAATACTTATTTTAGTAGTACCGAGATCCAAATCTGTTACATAAATAATTATAACATAAAGATAATCATACCTTTAAGAATATAAGAATTCTTATTGCATAACTTATGCAAGATCAACTTTTGCAGTTTTTCCCCGTTTTAATCATCATTCTTAAGAATGAACAATCGTGCTGAGAACGTGTATGAAAACTATATAAACGTAAAGAATAAGAAAGTATGTAGAAGAGAAAAAACTTCTTATTTCTCTTGAGTAGATCAGGATTCAGAGATCTTCACGCAATCTATTTACAATGCAAGGAAAACCCTTTATTTAATAGGGAAAACCTTACTTGGTCCCCAAGTAGGATTCCTAACCATATTCTACAAGGACTCCACATAATTAGACATTCACTATAATACAAATTGTTTATAACATTTCTTTAAATTTGAGGAAAATGAATTAATTTGAAAAACATTTTTCAAAGTATTTTGCCCAACAAAACATTAGAATTGGAAAACTTTTTCGGAAAATATTTTCCTTCATACAAAACACACCTTAGGTGTCATTTTCTTATGGATAAATCAAATTTCAACCCATTTAATTTTTTTCTACCCACCCATTTTAGTGTCCATGACCCAAACTCAATTTGAAAATTCAATTTATTGAAATTTCTACTGATGGTTCCTAGAGCTGTTTGTTAACCTGAAAATACTTTCAATTTTTCATCTAAGCATAAAGAAGAGCATCACTAATTCTTGCACTAAAGGATTTTACTGAATTGTCAAGTTTGCATTTCCATCTCTCTAAATGGATCAAGTTTTTTCAAGGCTAAAAGAGCCTATCAATACAAAATAAAAATAAAAATAAAAATAAACTGCTGTTTAGCGACACTCTAATTTCATCACTAATCTACATAAATTTGTCGTTAAACTGGATTAGTGATGAAATATTGTTTGTTACTATTTTACTTGTTGCTAACCTCTTAGAGATGAAAATAATTAATTTTGTTGGTGTAGCGACGTCTTAGCGATGTACTATATTTGTTGCTAGTTTCATAGAGAAATTATTCGTTACTATTTTTATATTGTCATTGCTATTTTTATAACTCCATTTCGTCGTTTGTATGACTTCACGACAAAATTTTTTGTCACTATTCTATCGCAATATGTTTTTTTGAATAACTTCGCGATAAATAATGTTTTATCGCTAATCTGTCACTAAATTTTCTCTATTACTACAATTAGATCGTCACTAATTTGTCAACAAATTTTTTTCTATAACTACAATTTAAATCATTGTTAAATTTGTTGCTAACTATTTCTTGTGAATGTTTTTATTTATTTTCAATATACCATAATAAAACATATTAAATGCAAATTATTAAATGCCCTTGAAATAACCAATATTCGTATAAAATAATAATCATAGAACATTCAAAATGTATAGGTAGAAAAGCCCCAACAACATATATATCAAAAACATCCATGATCAGTATATCTCAGTAATTTTTAAATCAAAAGAACTCATATCCATCAAGTATATGGATATACTATTTGTATTTCCAAAAATAGTCGAAATGAAAAATTAATGCAAGTTGGATCAAGGAAAACGATCATCATCTGAAACTAAAGGATTATCCTCCTCAACATTAATAGTAGCAGGAGAAACTATAGGTGTCACAACTGATGACTTATTGGTAGGTGGTGAAGGATTCGCTCCATGTACCCGATCAAGAAATACGGGAAGAATGTGATCAGTAAGTGTAGGAATCAGTTGCATCACAAACTCAAACATATTTATTATCGGTGTTGGCTGAAAAATTGATAATGAAGTATCTAGAAAGGGATAATTTTTTTGACCCATATTAACTGTTTCTTTCAGATTCAAGACCATATATTTTATTCTTCTTTGCTCCTTCTGCGGCTTCATAATATGTTTCACATTAATCAATATGTGTATGAGACTCTATTTTCTCTCGTAATATTTCTTCATATATTTCCTGTAATAAATAGTAAAATTAATACATATTGTGTCAAATAGTGATTCAGAAATTCTTTGAAACAAAAGAAAATAAATTGTTGATTTAATAGAAATTAAGCACCTTAAAAGGAAAAGTCATCAGTGAACTCTTATAAAATCATTACTTGTTCTGTAAGTACACTTATATGTTAGAAATATTAGGATCCACAATAAGCAGGTGTAATGCGAAATCTAGCAAAGCAAAGCTTGAAAGATCACGAGTAAGAGACAAACGAGAAACACACCATAAGACACAAAGATTTAACGTGGTTCAATCAATCGACCTACTCCACAAAGGAGATGAGCAATCACTATATAAATACGAAAGTGCAAAAATATTGGGACAAATAACCTCAACCAATTCACTCGGAATACATGGGAGGTTCACACAAGTGATAAAGTATCAAGCTTGTGTCCCACAAATTCCCCCCCCTAACCAAAACTCTCAAAGCCCATAGGACTACATTGTGAATGCTAATTAAGTTAGAAGACAAAAATCTATATTTATAGAGTCATAAACCTTTAGAAGACTAGTCAATCCAAAACCTTTTCCTACAGGAAAACCTATTTATGGTAAGAAATTTAGGACAAATAAAACCCAATAAATCTCCCTCTTGGACTGAATTTCTAACAAATAAATTTTTTCACCTTCTTCACATGATGTTCAACATAATATATCTCTTATTCATAATCTCCTCCATCAAATCTACGTCTCAATGCAGAGAACCTCTCATAAATGATTTTTCCAATAAGAATTTTCATTACTGTCAAAAAAGTCGCGGCTAGAACTACACTCGCCAAGATGAACACCTCTTTCTAACTTGGTTCAATCATTGTTTATCTAACCACTGAACCTGACTCCATCATTAAATTTGACTCTGATACCACTTGATAGGACCGGATATAAGCAAGTGTAATGTGGAAGCTAGCAAAACAAACCTCGAAAGACCACGAGTAAGAAGACAAACGAGAAACACACCAAAAGACACAAAGATTTAACGTGGTACAGTTAATCAACCTATATATACAAAGATGATGAACAATTCACTATATAAATATGAGAGTACAAAATATAGAGAGAAATAACTTTAATCAATTTACTCGGAATATATAGGAGGTTCACACAAATGATAACGTATCAAGTTTGTATCCACAAATTCTCCCCCTAATTAACCAAGGCCCCAAGCCCGAGGATGTAGTGTAAAATGCTAATTAAGTTGAAAGGAAACAGCCTATCATCTATTATTATAAGTGGGAAGCATCAAAGTACTATATGGATTACCATTTTACCCTTATATAAATAAAAACATTTAATTAATAAATATAACATAATAATCATATCATATGTACTTAAAATATATATTGTACATGAAATACATATAAAAGATAATTATCATTAATAATCTTCTAAAGAAATGATGTCCTCTTTACATTTCTCACTATGATCCGGTCTTTTCATTTTATATATGTATTTGTTCTTGCTTTTTACATTCTATTTTATAATGAGTTTGATAGAGATCATTGTAATATTTTTCTTTTGGATGCTGCATTGTGCATGTTATTTTAAGTTATTTTTTTATTTTGTTTCTTACTTCTTACTTATAATCACTACTAAAAAAAAGGCCAAAAAGAGACCTAGAAATGGAGACCTCAAAAATAGGTGAATAATATGAGACCTCATGAGGCTGCTATTTGAATTAATATCTTTTTATTTTTTTTAATGTAGGAGAGACCTCGTGAGGTCAATTTAATGAATTTTTTTTTACCTGACTTATTTAAAAAATTTAAATTTTTAATCTAATTTTCATAAAATTAGAGACCTCACAAGGTCTATACTTGTTCAATTAAAAATAATAATTTAATTTAATTGAATAGTTAAAAAATTAGAGACCTCATGAGGTCACTTAAACAAAACAAAAAACCTAGCCAAAATTAAAATAGCTCTCTTTCTTCCCTCTCTCTTTCTCGTCGATCCTCTCTCTCTGTATCGTCCCGTCGACCCTCTCTCTCTGTATCGTCCCTCTCTCTCTCATCGTTCCTCTCCGCCATCGTCTTCTCCATCTCCTCTATCAGCCGTCGTGTTCTCCATCTCCATCTCTGCCGTCGTCTCTGTCTCTGCCGCCAGCTCTTCGCCACTTGCAGTCGTGCTTCAGCAGGTGGAGGTCGCGCCGCCTCCATCTCCGCCATTTGCAGTCGCCTCAGCAACAGCGTTCCCAACCCTTTGACTCCAGGTAAATTTTTTGAACAAATTAGTTTTTTGAAAATAAGTTAGTTTAGTGTGAAAATTTTTATTGAGGGTAGACAGACAATGGTATTGGGATTTCTGGGTTGTTGAAGGGACTAAGAAATCAGAAGGTTCAATTTGTGTGTTACAAGTTTGTTCAGATGTTCATCAATTGTTGAAAATAAGAAAGTGTTGACGGGCTTCTTTGGGTCCTGATTCTTTCGGAGAGATGGTTCCGGGCTCTGTGTGGTTTCAATTTGATGTCCACATTCTTGAACTGCCCTTTTGTGTGTTCTTGAGGTTGAAGGTTAACATTGTATTTATGAATTTGAGATATGCTTTCAAGTTGCTCAATTACTGAAAAAAATTGTTTGTTAAGCTTAAGTACCAACAATGTTCGATCCTATTGATGACAAAATGGATTTGCCTGAAAATCAATTTGTTCCATCTAATGTTGATCTTACCTTTAAAAAATTAGAAAATAATATATTGTTAAGCATAAGTACCAACACTAGTGATCCTATGTTGAAAATCAATTGTGTGTTTCATCTAGTGTTGACACTTAGCTTTAAATTGAGAAGTAAGTATTTGTTAAGGTTAGACCAACACTAGTTGATCCTATTGTGACAAAATTGATTTTCTTTGAAAATCAATTTATGTCACATCCTAGTGTTGACATTAATTTAAATTTTAAAAATAATTATTGTTAAGCATACGTCCCAACACTGGTTGATCATATTGATGACAAAATTGATGTTCGCTTTTGAAATCAATTTGTGTCCATCTAGTGTTGACACTTAGATTTAAATTTAGAAATATTTATTTGTTAAATTGTAAACTATCGTGTAGTATTAAGGTAAATAAACTATTAACTTAGAAATTTGTTAAGTATGGTAAGTTAAACTGTTTACAAAGTATAAGAAATTAAGTTAAAAATAAACTAGTTAGAATTAGAAAGTTGTTAAGTTGGTTAAATAAGTTAAATTGGTTACTATAGTGTTGGATTAAGTCAAAAACTAACTAATTAGACTTAAAATTTTGTTAATTGGTTAATAAGTTTAAAGTTGTGACTATGTGTTTGAATTAAGTTAAAACGAATAATTAGATTTATTTGTTAAGTTAGTATAATTAAACTTGTTACTATAGTATTAGATTTAGTTTAAAAACTAGGGGACTAATTAGACTAGAAAATTTGTTAAGTTGGTTAATAAGTTAAATTGGTAACTATTGTGTTAAGTATTGAGGTAAAACTAAAACTACTTAAACTTAGAAATTTGTTAAGTTATTGGTAAGTTAAACTTGTTAAAATTTGTTTTCCGTAAATTATTAACATAATGTAGTGCTTGACAAATTTAACGTATGATTTCTTATGTAGATGGATGGTAGTTGGATGTTTTTTATAATAGGACTAATTTTGGTCGAATGGGGCTAAGACATGAATTTGGCGAAGGTGTCATTGGTTTTGTGGAGTATGCAAGACATTAGATCCTTCACGTAGTGGGATGATTAAGTGTCCTTGTATAAATGTCAATGTTTGACTTATGAAAAACCAGATGTGTTGAGCGTCATATCTATCGAAATGGGTTTAAAAAGAATTTACTGTGTGACTAGTCATGGAGAAATTGATATAACTTTGATGTATTCCAACATTATTGTTCCTGGTGAGTGTAGCAAAGGTGAATCTATGCACAAAATGTAGAATTGAGACATGGTTCAAGATGGCTTTTTGGTGTGCATCTGATTTTGATTTTGCTATCAGGTGAAGAAGCTCCTAATTGCTGAATGTAAAATTTTCTTTGAACAATGGAATCTACTAGTCGGCCTTTATATGAGGGGGTTCACACTCACAGTTGTCTGTTGCGGTTAGATTTTAAGTATCAAATCAGATTGAAATGTTCCTCAAGGAGGCAAATGACTCTATGATTGACCTTATTTATGATTTAGTTACCCAAATCTAGAGAACCTGATAATTTCACAAGGCAAAGAGGTTTGGTAATCAAAGTTAGAATGTCATCGATGAGAATTATTGTTGTGAAAATGGTTGCAGGTTAACTAAAAGGATGGATATTGATCTAGAATCGTGTAAGTTTTGTGGAAAATAGTCGTAAAAACAGACAAGATAGTGGGAAGAAAGCCTTCCTTTAAGGCAAGAATTACTTACCTCTTATGACCAAGGTAAAGAGGTTGTATGGTCTAAAGATTTGCTCCTATAGAGATGGACACCATGAACATAGAAGACCACTTGGAGTTATGTGTCATCCATCCGATGGAGAGGCTTGGAAGCATTTTGATAGAAAATATTCCACAATTTGCAGCTGAACCATGTAACATTAGATTGGGTTATGTTCAGATGGATTCACGCCACATTCTATTTTGCTGCCTACCATATTCTTGTTGGCCTGTATTTGTAAACACCGACTTCTATTAATCTTCCACCCGAGATGTGATGACAGTCATATATATATTTCTCAATTGTGGTCATTCAGGGCCACGGAATCCAAACAGGTATTGATTGATTGTTATTACTTTCAACCTTTGATTGATGAGTTGAAAAACAATTGTGGGTAAAGGGGTTGAAACATTTGATGTGTCTCTCAAGCAGAATTTTAATTTGCGGGATGCCTAATGTGGACTTTAATGATTTTCCAGCATATGGAATGTTGTCAAGGTGGATGACAGTGGGAAAGTTAGCTGTCCTTATTGTATGGAAATATAAATCATTCACTTGGAACATGATCGTAAAAATTCTTGGTTTGACTGTCATCGACAGTTGCCAATGGATCATGAGTTTAGGGATGAAAAATGCATTCAAAAAGAATTCTGTTGAACAAGGTTATCCTCCTCCAATCTAATGGAGAACAAGTTGGAGGAGGGTTCAAAGCTACAAAGGTTGCAAAAGAAACAACCCTACAAATTTGATGGATATGGTGTTGCACATAACTTGACAAAAACAAAGCATATTCTTTTTTTCTTTTTTCTTTTTCTCTTTTTTCTTTTCTTTTGGTTGTTTTTTTTTTTATATTTTGTTTGTTTTTCTTGATCCCTTATTTTATTTTTTTCCACTATGGTGTTGTTGTTTCTTTTTTTTTTTTTTTTTTTTTTTTTTTTTTTTTTTTTTTTTATTTATTGTTTATTTTTTTTTTTGTTTTTGGGAGTACCGTATTGGAAGGACAATCTTCTTCGACATAATCTTGATGTCATGCATATTGAAAAAAAATTACTTTGACATTTATTTAACCACATAATGATGTCACTGGCAAGCCAAAAGATAGTGTTAAAAGCGAGATGCGACTTACCTGAATATTGCAGTTGAAAAGAGTTATGGTTTGCAGAGAAACAGAACAACAAGTTCTTCACGCTAAGGCTAGTTATTCATTACAAAGGGATCAAAAAAGCGTAAAATTTGTGAATGGGTCGAGGCAACTTAAGATTCCTGCCGGAATGCTTCAAATTAGGGAAAATGTGTTGATGTGGAGCATGGAAAATTACAATTGTATGAAAAGTAATGATTGTTCATGTCTTCATGGAAACATTACTCCCCGTGCAGTAGTGCTTGCCTGATAGAATTTGGAAACCTAGAGGAATCAGTTTGTTCTTCAAGGATTGTGTCTATACGTTAAGGGAAAGACAACCAGTTAAGATGGATCATAATATTCTGTAAATTCGAAGAAAGTGGAGAAGATTTCCTCTCCACCGGGATTTTTCGATGTGATGGAGCTCTTCCTGTACATCTCGTGCTGAATCACGCCTGGGAGGTCCGTCAAGAGAGATGGCTGTATCCTTTTGAGAGGGAAAGAGTGGAAACGAGGAGAGGTGAGAGTCAATATGTTGTTTAAATCAATGATAAACACTGTTATCTGATAGGAATATTGGAAAAGTCTAACGGGGCATGAAACAAAAATCATAGAGTGAGGCTCAATGTTCAATTCCATCTTGGTAGGGAGATAACTAATTTTGGTTCTATACTTCAAAGAAGAGTCATGCTTTCCACATAGACCCAATTGCCATGACGATGGTGCGTGAGACTATGAAGCCCTATCAATCTCAATCAACCAGGAAAGATCAAAAAAAGCACAAGGATGGAATCTTAGTGCCATTGGGGGGGAAAGTTGCAGTCTGCATTACACATGTCTTATGGAATTGCCACAAGTGTAAACATTTGTTGGTAAGTTTTTTCCACTAAAATATGTAATTACAAGGACAAAACAACTAACTCAATATCATCTTCTTTGACAGTTACTGTGTGCATTTATATGGCAATGAAAGGTATTGAGCATTCTCAAAAGTGGTTTCAAGATTACGTAAGCTTATAATATTTTGATTAATATATTTATTATTAAAATAAATTTATATTTAATTGATGCTACATTCTTACTTTTTAAATATTTATAGATTTTGACCACAAAAAATGGTCAATTGACCAATTTTGAAGGCACATTTCTTGGGGACCCATCAAGACTTATTCAATGAATAAGTATGTTGTTAATGGTTTTAAATTCACTACTAAGAATACTCCAAATATAAAAAAACTAACAAAGTGAAGTTGGGTACAGGTGGTGATGGAAAATCTAGACGGAGTTGATTATTATGGGTACTCAAGGAGGTATTCGAAATGGAGTATTCGGTTGGCCTACAAAAAAACTTATTTATTTAGATGGCAGTGGTTTGATCAACCCAAAAAGAGGTACGAGAGAAATCAAACAATATAATATTCATTGAAGTAAAGCACACAAGGGAATATGAAGCTTATGATCCTTTTATTATGCACACAATGTACGTAAGTTACTATGTTCCTGATCCCTTGCGTACAGATAAAGTTGATCGGGGGTGGGTTATTAAAACCAAACCCTGGGCGTGTGGAAGTTGAAAACCTGTGGAGTTGCCATACCAAATGATGATCATCAACTGTTCACCACACCGTCGATATTGAAATTAGAAAAGTTTAGAGCATCTGAACACATATTAGAAGAGGTTGATATGGAAGAAATAAACACCTGAAGGGGCAAAATGCAACAATTCATGAGGATGAAGATGATGATGAGGATGAAGATGAATATGAGGACGAGGATGAGTGATAATGAGGCCGAGGATGAGGATGAGGACGAGGAGGATTAGTAATTACAATTGTATCTCCCTATGGAGTCTTTATAATTTTTAATGATACATAGAGTGATTTATTAATCTATCCTCGTGTGCCTTTTATTTTTAATTTCAATAACTTAAACTAATATGTCTCGTTGGCTTTCGTTGGATGTTAGTTTCCATATTATTTTGTACTGGTGGCTTTATTTTGTCGCTCATATCTTTCAATATCTAAAACCTTTGACTTGAATGTTTTGGATATACTAATTAGATGACAGGTAATGTAAAGAATACAATATATTGATAATGGCCCCAAAAAGAAAAAAAAAAAAGCAAGAAGGTATGGTGTAGGACAACAAACAGGTCTACATATAAGATCAGGACAACACAGCATCTCTCCCCAAAAGCCCACTCGTGCCACATTGTATCTCTAGGCCGAACGTGCCTTCTCACATATTAATCCTCCGTCGACCTAATGCATCCCACCATTGGAATATGACTCAGACGCCCCCCTTTCCAAAAGGTACCTTTGATGATGACAAATCAGGGAAATGCTACCCCACATGGATACAGTGTTTTGCCTCCAGAGGATAATGACCAGTCTGTGTCTCTCGCACTAATACTCACAAACCCGGCAGACCTCACAACCATCATCATTCATCGCCTTCACAACTTAGTGATGTCGAGTTTGCATCAAGGTAATAGTTCTGAGCCTAACACTCCTCCCAAAACAGTCAGAGACCACCTGGTTCATGACAAGACACAAGTTGGCATGAGGGAATGCATAATAGATTGTCATTGAGCTGAGGCGACACGTAAGTTTTTTTAAAAAAAAATATGGTATGTTATTATTATATGATTTTAATTGGTATTTGTTTTAACTGTAATGTTAAAACTTTGTATTACAGTTTCAATCCAGATGCTGCTGTGGGGATCATTCTTCAGGAAATAAACGAAACTCTATAGAGATGTTTGTCCTACATGGGGGCAAGTTCCCTAGCAATCCTTCAAGAGACAAATATTTTTGGAGTTAGGGTATATTCGAATTATTGATTAACACTATTAAACTACTTGTCTTTCATTAATACTTATCAAATAAAAATTCATTTTATGTTTGATTGTAGAAAAAATGTGCTTGGACGTACGGAAACATCAGGCCAAAATTGCAAACTTTCACAGAAAGCTACGAATACTCTTGTAGTTTGGTTTAATTAAAAGATCGTAGAGATAAATAACAAACCGTAGTGGGTTTCTAACGGAGGAGTGGGAAGGAAAAATTACTTGTGCATTGGAAAATATGATCCAAGATTTAAGCAGATGAGTGAGATCGGTAAAAAAAAAAGGCAAGATCATCTACGAAGGGTGGTTCTCTACACCAAGTGGGGCTCAAAGTCAAGGAAGTGTGGGAGGAAATTGGTGTGTATCATTTTTCTGTGTTTCTATATTTTATGTCTAATATTAATTACTATTGATTATAACTTTATTATTTTATGTAGGAAAAGTCACACTAGGAAGACCAGATAACTCAAGCTGAGGCATTTAAGGAAACACACATTAGGAAAGAAGAAAAATCTTGAAGATCCAGAGTGTGGTTGGGAACCGCGAGCTAAAGTGACCTTTGTAAGCCCTAATTTTAAAAAATAAGTACTTATTTTCTCAAATTTATAATTCTCATATGATACATTCATTAGAATCGATATCTTCAAGCTTGGAGGATTTAAAAAAAACTTTGCAGGAAGAAAATTGAGGGATGCCACTTACTCAATGAACAGGATGAGAAGAGTTTGGTTAAACGTTGACTTGTGGGCCGGAGTAGATATGGGTATTGCATTATGGGAATGCCGCATATAACCTTCGTGGCATTTTCTTTGGAGTTTTGAAAGGCCTAAAATAGTTAAAATCATGATGAATCGATGAAGAAAAATTTGGCTATGGAGAAAAACGATTTGTTGAGCTATCTAGTCAAGCCGAAGAATCCGGGATTGGCCAAAGGCGGTTGGAATTACAGTTTGCGAGTCTTAAGGCTCAATTCGATGCATTACTTTGTTCAGGAGGGATTCCCCACCTTGGTCTGGGGATGGGCCGTTCCCTCCCGGAACCTCCGCAATCTCAACAGACTCAAATATCAAATGTATGGTCAACAAAGAAAATATGGACACATGATGAAGAAAGTGATGATATGTGGCAAAACACACTACCACATTAGTTGAAGTTAGGGACTTGTGATAGTAACTTATGGATCATTTTGTTAACTTATAATTTTGTTGATGGGATTATTTGTTTGTGAATACATGATAACGTTCAATGTCTTATATAACTTATGGGAGATCATGATGTTGTTTCATATATAATTATATGAAGTGAGTTCCATTGAGTTGATAAGCGAATATTTAGTAAATGTAGTGCTTCAAATGATTTTGAAGCTCTTTGAGTTTGATTTGGGTACTGAATTTTAAATGGACAGGTGATGAGAAGCCGCAAAAATAATAGTTAGCGGCAGTTTTTTCCAGAAACGAACCTCATGAGATCTTTTGTTGCATTAAATTTTCCAGAATATTTCTTAATTAGAGACCTTCATGAGGTTTCTTTTTTGCATTAAGTTGTCCAGATATTTCATAATAGATACATAATGAGGACCCTACTTAAAATTTTCATTTATAAATGCAGAAAAGAGAACTCTGCAGGTCTCTTTTTTGTTATTACTTTTTCACAGAATTTCACAATAGCTGGGTACTGTCACGACCCAAAACCGAGCGGACTGGCACCCCACCATTTTTAACCCTCCTATGTGAGCACCAACCAAGCTAAACTATCATTTAATTTATAATCAAATAAAGCAATGCGAAAGACTAAACTTAAATAAAGACAATTCAATAACTTCTTATAAATTAACATTATTATTTCCCAAAATCTGGAAGTCTCCCACAAGAAACATCATGATCAATTTACTAAACTAGAGTATTCTAGAAGCTAAAACAATAAAAGCTGTCTAGCCGAAACTTCAAGGAATCAAGACATGAGAAAGAAGATCCAGTCCAAGCTAGAAGCTAGCTCACCCTGAAGATCCTGTGTGACGAAGACTGGCTTTAGGAATACTGTTGAGTCGAAGAGTGACGGCAAGTTTCCTGCCATACCACAATATACAAAAAGAGAAAACATTAAAAATTAGGGGGTCAGTAAACCACAATACTGAGTAATATAATCGGCCAACTCAAAAATAGAAAACAATATATATCTCAGATAATTATCATAAAATCAACATAAAAATCAATATTCTTAAAATGTGATAGCAACAAGTAACAAAATCATTTATAATATCACCGATTCCATATTAGAGGACTCAAGCCTCCATACCTACTCTTTTGGTAGTACATGTCTTTAAATAAAAATTGGATCTACCAGTCCGACATCTTCGGCCTTCTCAATGACTTGAAAATTTGAAAACCTTTCATTGGTTTCAAGGTTATATGACTCTTCTCAAAATGCGAGTAAAAGGATATAGCTCGTAGCGATTCCGGTTTTAATTTCAAATGCAACAAGAGAATATAAGGTTAAGATTTCTTTGCGGCAAAGATCGAAAGGAAACAAATAAAGCATGATCAATTAAACGAGTAGACCAAATAATCTGAAACAAACTTACTTAAATTTTACACGAAGCCAACCAATCCAAACTAAACCAATCAATACAAAAGGAAGGCGAAGGAAAAAAAACATGTGCACATGCTCGCGAGGTGTGCGCCTAAGAGATCATTGAAGATGAAGGATGAAAAGCAGAACTTAACAACACATAATGAATTAAATCGGATTATTAAAATTGCTAAGGCAACGCATAATAAATATTCAATTAAACAGCTAAGAGTAAGACAAAAGTTCAACTCTATATGGAAAGTAATTCGTGGACTTGAAAAAAAAATATCACATTAATTTGATAAACCTTAGATGTTTTCACTTATGGGAAATAATTAATTATCGAAGGATGGAATGACAGAAGCAGTGATGGTTAAAGAAACAAAAAGTAGGAAAAAATTAAATCTCTTAACACAAAAGGCTCAATAAATTTTATATTCAAGCTATGTGGTTATTAGGCAACGCAGCAAACTAATTAAGTAAGGAAAGTTAAATACAGTAAGCATGTGATTTCCTAACGCATGATGTCAAAATAAGGCAACACCCAGGCAGCAATTAATTAAACTAGGAAAGTAAATACAGTAAGCATTTGATTTCCTAACGCATTGATTCCAAAAATTAAGTTAAAAAGAAAAGAAAAGCATAGCGGACACCACACAATAATAAGAATCTGTAAACAAGAATAGCTGGCAGAACCCAAGACGACAAGATATGGACCATAAGCGGACTTGTTAGAAGAAATCGAAATACTGAATTAAAAATGAACGGAATCACCAAAAACATATTCGACAATAAATAAACTAAAATTCAAGGAAATACATACGACATAGAGAAGAATCGAGTGTAAGCAGTGGCTAACCGCTTATAAAAACGCTAGGCAAATGAAAATTACCTAGATGGAGCGAGAACAGAATTACTTAATGAGAAATAGCATTCGATGTTTAGGAAAAGTAATACTGACGAAGAATAGTCGATTAGTTAATATAGAGTTCTAAACCTTTCCAAGGAGCGCAGAGGAATATAAAGGCAAAGCTAACAAACAAGATAAAGATATTTCCTGAGTCGCGAACTTTGGATTATAATGCCAGCATGAGCTTGGGACGGGACAAACTCATATGGAATTGGAGACATTGAACTGCTCAAATAAGATTAAACCAAAGCTCGTATACCAAAGGGTAAGTCACGATCTCTCCACACAAACTAAATGCTTTAACAACAAAAAAAAAAAACTTACTCAAACAAAGAAACACATAAGGAAAGTTCAACATCATTTAATTTGAACCAAAAGGACACGATTCAAAATACTATTCCACAAGACTCGGGTATAATTGTAACGAGAGTGTTTAAAGTAGTAGAGAAAACAATCCAATAGATAAAGTCACTATTAAGATCGATTCGAGATTAAAAGGGGAAGATATGCCAAAAACCGAAGCCACGTAAGTATATGAACTCAAGCCTTCAAATATTCAACATTTAACGAGAATAAACTTAAGACAACAAAAAGTGTCACCGATAAAGAGAACTTCACACTAGTTACACGGAAAAACTTCTATCTAATAAAAAATTTTTAACCACAATATCAGCAATACTAGGATCAACTACCAAAATCAGTAGAAGAACGTACTAAAGCCGAAGGCTAAGAAGGGGATTTTAAACCTTCTTGTGGGCATGGACGAGCTTGAAAGAGATTCCAATACCGATATAACCTCCGAAACTTCGACAAACACCAAAACCGAAGTAACCAAGAACAAAAGACACCCCCCTCTATGGCTTTAAAAAAAAAAAACTATCCTAAATCTTTATATATCGATCTCTGGAATTTATGGTGTGGTGTGCTTCGTTTTAAATGCTCACTGATGCTCCTCTGTAACACGTTTCTTTCTCTCTTTTTTTTTTCTGCCCCCTCTAAAGAATAGGAGAAAACTTATATATAGGGAGGCTTCTGGTCGAGCCCTAAGCGGGAAAAGGTTAGAAAGGAGAAGATTCCCTTTTTTTCACAAAAATCGAATTCTCTAGAAGATAGGATTATGAAAGCTGGCTAGTATGAATTGTACCTATCCCAACGGAAGCTTCGAAGAAAGTCTCGCGATCTTGGCCAAGGCTCCCAAATTGGCGGAGATATGTTTCCATTTGGCCTGCAACCAGTGTACAGGCTTGGCCTTTCCCTTGAGTGTACGAATCGAAAAAAAGAAAGAATGAGCCAACGCGCAATTGCAGAAGGGAGAGAGACGAATTTGCCGCGATTGAATCTCAACCCATTAGAAGTCGCATGAAATTTCCTAGGTTTGGGGCGATGAGGGCGAAGAGAAAACGCGTGTACTCCTACCCGGCCACCTCTCTTGGACCAAATTGCGTAAAAAGAAAAGAGAAGGAAAATCAAAACGGAATTGGGTGTCCTAACGGTGGGCAATTGGGCCGTTTATCATGGGTCAATGATGGGGGGCTGTCGACAAATGGGTGTTTAATTTTTTAGGAAAATTTTTCAAATGTCCATATTTATTTATGGCATTTAAGAGGACTATTAGCAAACAATTTCAATATTTCGTAAAAATGTTATTTAGTTTGTTATGTATCTTATTTATGTTTTATATTTATTTTATTGAAAGAATATAATTATTTAATACAAAAAGAGAAATTAAGGGCGGGAATATTTAAAAAAAAAGGCAAACACTTTATTTTCCTTCATCAGCTTACATTTTTAAATAAAATTTAAATTTGTTTTTTTTCTTCCAGAATTTTTTACCTTTAAAAATTATTTCATCCACAATTATTCTATTTTATATTTATTATAGTTTTTTTTATTGTTTTTGTATTCTTCCTATGCCGAATTATCTTATATCATTTAAGAAATATATTTGGGTATTTTCACTTTTTTTCCCTAATATAGTTATTTTTGTTTCTTCAAAATCCTGTATGTATTCAATTTTAATTGTTTTTTTATTTGTTATTTCTATTTATTCTAGTTTTTTATCTTTCGATTTTGGTATACTGCCTTATCACAATACAAACCTTCGTATGGGAACACGTGAATGCCTATCCATTTAAAAAATAATTGAATATTTGTGGACCATTCTTTAAATAAAATACATGACGACTATTTGACATACCTTTACCAATAAATACAAATTAGAAAAAAAATGTCAATTCAGTGACATACCTTTATTAGTTTTGTATCAATATCCAATATGTATGTCAAATAAACTGTCACTAATTTAAGAATAAACTTGGTATTCGTATATATTTTTCACATCGTGTATTTATTTTTCTTTCAAAATCTTGTGTTCCTTTTCTTAATTCCGTATTCATCCATATGTCTATTTATTTGTATTTGTATTCAATACAAATAAACTATAGAAAATTGTTCTTCTTATAAATAAAATACATAACTAGTTGTACATAACTTTGGAATGAATACAAATTAGGGACAAATCAAGATTCATAAACCATCAACATGGAAATTTTTATAAATACAAAATTGATATTATACATAGTGGATTTTGAATACAAATTAAGAAAACCTATCAAATCTAAAAGAACTATAATACAAAACAAACAACAAAAATTGTTCGACACTCTCCGTCTTCGTCGTCTTTTTCAGATCCTCAGAGTATATTACAGTTCTACATTGCTTCTGAATTTTGAGAAGGTTTTGCACACCATGAGTCTTGTAAATGGTTCTTACCCTTTTCTTTTCTTCCCTCATTTTAAGCAGCGGATCATACATTATAACTATTTTAAGTAATAAATAAGATAAGGAGAAAAAAATCACTAGAAAATTGTTGATAAGATGAATACATCTAGTAATCCTCTTTGGATCACCATGTGGAGATTAATCAGAACGGAAATTAAAAAATACAAACAAAACAACATTTTTTTAAGATTTAAACAAAAATAAAATTAGAAAGAATCTGAAAATAGGATAAAAGATTAGAAGATACCTAATCAAAGGCATTCCCTTGTTTATTCAATTTTTGGATTAAAAAAACAACCACAACTATGGCAAAAAAATATTTGCAACTTTTAAGTTGGGGAAAATATAAAAGATAACCATGAGAGAGAGCAAAATCAATGGGAGAGCGAATTAATCATTTTGAACAGCTAAATTATGCTCGAGCATGTTTTTTTTTTTAAATAAACATAACTATCTAGACCTCATTGAAAAAGAGAGCCTACCCTCGGACGACAATGGGACAGACCCATCCTTTTTTTCCCACCTACTGACCGTTTTTGCCCCTTATTGCTCACTATTTCTAAGTCTGGATATTTTTTACTAAACATGTTATTTATTTTGACTAGTGTTACACTTTTTTTTCCTTAATTTTCATAGATGAGAAGAGAAGTAAGCGCTGACGGAACCTCAAATTAATAATTAAACGTGAATTAATTTAGAGGGAGCTGTTTAAAAATCAATGCAATCAATTGATCGTTCTAATGGTACAATAACTAATCAAGAGGGGGGGGGTAGATGGTTATAAGAGAACTAAATTAGTAAAGCCTTTAAACGAATGAGTCTCTTTAACTTAACGCGTTTTTTTTTCGATATTTATAAAATCTTATAATTATATGCTCACATTGTAATACAACTATGCTAATCTAAGACAATAAAGAAAATCGTCAACTATTAAAAATGAACTGCGCAAAAGTTATTATTATCTTTGATTATTATATTCTACTAATTAATTTAGATCATTTAAAGTTAAAGAAGCTCGATAATTAATCCTTGTCGAGGGGTCAAAATTGGGTGTCAACAACTGTCCCTCATTTTACTTGGATTGGTGTAAGCAATTCGAGGAAATGAAATTGACCGATCCAATTTTGTCCGACCAAAAATTCATCTTTCAACCAGATTTGGTACAGGCCTTAGGAATCATGGCCGAACCCCGAAAAACGGTCTCCTGCATATCTCGGCCTATATGAGAATCCAGGCCACATGCAGCTCGACTCAATCGGTTGAAAAAGAAATCTATTATGCTAGATGACCTTTGGTTCTGGAAGAGTGACAAATTTAATCGAGTATGGAAAAGAGGCTTGTAATCTCTTAGCCATGAATGTTGGTGCGCTCACATCCATGGGTAAGAACTTACACGGACATAATTTCCAAACTCTTGGCGCATTGTCACTTAGATTAGAAACTTGCTTCCGGTAGATCAAAATTTCCAGATGCGAGACTGAAACAAACAAAACCCAAAGGAAACCCACAATGCCTTCTGATGGGGTGTGGTTTAAAATTGTGGTGGAAGTCGCTCCTCTACTCGCGTCCTAAAGAGTTTTGACTTTCTTTTGGACTGTGTTCCCCAATTTGGCTGCTAAGAAAAAATTTCCATTGTGTTGCAAAAACAAACAAATCTCCCTCTTTTGAATGTTGTGCCGCACACTGTGGTAATGTTTTGGGAATTCCTCCTTTCGGGATGCTCTTGACAAAGACTGAGATAAAACTATTCAGCATAAAAATTTAATTTAATTAAGAACAGTGTCTTTTATATATTTTTAACCGTGTCGACCCTTAAACTGAATCGAACTCCCCGGCATTTTGACGTCAACTCAATTGGGTTTGACGTAAAGCCAATAAAGCTTTATGTCTTTGTCATTTGCAATATAATCTTCAATGTATTCTTCATTTGATGTCAACATAAAGAACAGTTGATGGCGTGTGCTAGTATTTTCTCTTGGATGTGTCTTCGATGCTCTTCTTGAATGTTTTGCTTTAATCAAAAATCAAAGAGTGCAGTTGAAAATGCCAATTGATAAATACATTCTCTTGGGATGCCCTATTTCCTCTCAGCTGTGGGCAATGCCTTCCTTGCTGGGCATGAATATCTTCCCCGCGATACATAAATTTCTGCGAGGTAGTGGTAATCTTCCCGCGATGCATACTTTCCACGAGTCATGAAATCCTCAGTCCGTGATGCATGAATTTTCAACAGGCATGATTCTCGGGATTATAACTTTCCAACAAAGTATGAAACTTCTGCGATGTATGAATTTTGACGAGCATGAAAATCTTTCTCGTAATGAATAAATTTTGCGAGGTATTGAGATTTTTTCTCGTCCATTCCCTCGCGATGCATAAGTTTCGACAAGGCAAGGAAATTTCTCGGAAGCATAATTCAGCAGTATGACATCTTCTCGCAATGTATCAATTTATACGAGTAATAGAATCCTTCTCGTATGCATAAATTTTTTTTGCGAAGTATGAGAATTTTGTCTCGCTATGCATAAGTTTTTTCGACGAGGCAGAAATCTTTCTCTTGATGCATATTTCTTGTGATGTCAATATCTTCGTGCATGCTTGGGATATTAACCCGCAATGCATGAATATTGGCTGCGATGGCATGATTTTCCGCGACGCATGTGTATTACTCGCGATGCAATGATTTTCCGCTATGACAATGAGTATTGATTGCGATGCCTGAATTTTTCGCTTTGCATGAGTATTGATTTCGCGATGCATAATAATCAATAATCACCTCCAACATGAAACGGTAAAACGTCTTCCTTGGTAATCAGATACATCGTCTAGATCGATAATAAACTACTGACCCCCTTCGGTAATGCATATTTATCAATATACGATATTATGATGCAAATGATGGTCCTTTAAAATTTTCAGTCAGTTGAAATGATTGAATAACAATTCATATTCCCCAAGTCTCCTGATATCAAAATATAAAAATGTCTCCTTGCTTCTAGGAAAACTATCGTTTTGGGATAGTTTTCTCTTCCTTTGAGTTTTCTCCATAGTCATTCATCGGAAAATTTGGCTGACTTCAGAGGAAGAGTATAAGCCCTTCGTCCACAATAAACATTTTAGTGTGTTTTAAAACAAACTGTTTGTGTTTGTGTCCATTTTTTTCAGTTGTTTGCCTCCTTGTCCTGGCATCTCCGTGATCTTCCTGATCTCCTGACTCTGATATATAAGACAAATATTTTATGGGCCAAAACAAATGAAACATAAAAGGAAAAAATTCTAGAGAAATAAATTTTTCAAGAAAATAGGAATCTAAAAAGGTTTCTACCAAGTCATGTCAGATCAAGCTTAAGCAACCTTCTTTGTTCTGATGCTTGAAGGCTTATCTGATTATTGTTGTGGAGTTTTTTCTGAGTCGCAGCAGCCGGACTTGTAGAATCTATGCTGAAATTTTGAGGCCATTCCTCAAAATTTCTGTCCCAATTAAATGTCTTTATTATCTCACTATACCTGAGAAGATCAACAGCATTTTTGAGTTCTCAACAAAAAATTCCGCCCCAGTTGCAAATCTGAAAATATTTCTTTCTTGGCTTGCCGTAGAAAGAAGCTCTTTTTTGAGGATTTTGAGTCCCTCCCTCAAAATTCCTGTCCAGTTCTATTGTAAAGAGGAATAGAAATCTTACGGGAAAATGATCGAACTCTTGTGGCGCTACGTATCCCATTGAGGCAGGAACAGGTCAAACGAGTTCCCCCCCTTTAAAGGTTACCAATAAAAAAGTACAAAGAAACCGACCGATGGCCGACAGTAGGCCGCCTCCGTATCTCAATCTTGAGAATTTAAGGTCCGAACATAGTTTCAGATACAAAGAAATATCTGAAAAGATCAAAATAGGGGGGTGACCGAAGCCGACATAAGGCCGCCTATGTATCTCATTCTTGGAGAATTTCAGGTCAGACGTAAGTCATGACAATGGGGATCAAGAAATTTAGCCAAATAATACAAGCAAACAGAATGTGCCACAAGGTAATTGTGACGCAACTTCCACCGTAGTACTCTCCTTGACGTCATCTGATGATCGGGTTTCGTCCATACGGTTGCCATCCATCCCGACAAGCCAAAGCACCTCCAGATAATACCATTGCGAACCATGTGACGAGGTCCTTTCCAAATCGGTGCACAAACTTTCCTTTATACTCTTCTTGATGAGGAAAATATGCTTTAGAACCAACGTGACCAACTAAATTTTTCTGGCTCTTACTCCTTTTACTCTCTTTTGCGAAAGGCACGAGTCTTCTCTGTCTATCCAACTGGCCATGGCAGATGCAACTATTCTCCTCTCATCATCCAAGTTAGTTGATCAATCCGCTTGCTTGACCCACCTCATCATTACTTAACTCAGCTTCTTAAAAATGATTCTCAATGACGGTATCCCCCCCTCAACTTCAGCAGGTATGAACTGCCTCTCTGTTCCATATACCTAGTAAAGTTGGGTAGGCTTAAGTAGTCATGTTCTACAGTCCGTGGGCGGTATCCCAATAAAAAGCATATGGTAACATCTCATGCAAACTCGGATGCTTGGTCAATCCATTTTCCTCAAAATCTTTTTGATATTCTTATTGGCCAAAGCCTCTCAACTCCGTTCATTTTGGGGACGATAATAGTTGAATTTCAATGAGTGAATCTTAAATTTCTCACATATCGCTCCTCATCCAGAACTGTTGAGATTTGCACCATTATTATTAATGATGGATTCTGTCACTCTAAATCTGCATATCAGATTGTGCGAACAAAATCGCCAACCACTTTCTTTCTTGGTTTACCGACTTGTAAGAAGCTGCATCCACCACTTGGTGAAATATCAATGGCAACCAAAATAATCTGTGTCCATTGAAGAGGGCTGGCTCTATCGTACGATGACATCCATACCACAAGCTACAAAAGGCCAAGGTGAACTCATAGCATTAAGTTCGTGAGGTGGGAACTCGGATCAATCACCGTGCACCTGACATTTATTTGGCATTTTTGCACAACTTGATAACAATCGTTCTCCATGATCCATCCAAAAATACCTTGATCGTAGGATCTTTCTGGCCAAACGTGAGCCCGTTCCAATGTGATCGCTCAACCTTAACTTTCTCAAATAAGAAGTAAAGCGGGTCGTTTCAAGTAAATAACCCAACTAGTGAGGTTGGGAACGTTCCCACGAGGAAATTGTCTAGACTTAACTTCCAACTTGTTATTACTTTGTTTGTCTCAATGACTTCCTTGGAAATTAAAACCATAAACAGGGGATTTCTAGTTCTAGAGGATGAAAATAAATATTCAATTGTAAGAGACACTTAACAGCTTTTATTAAATGTTTGATTTTAATCAATTAATCCAGAAGTACTAGGGTTTACCCGTGTTAACCCACAGGTTCACAGACTTGATAATTCCTAACTATAACCAATTCTTTCTCTAGTATATTGCATTCAAAGTGATAAGTTTATATTTGCTAATCCTTGTTCCGGCATCCCCAGAAAAATCTCCACTCCGCACCTTGGTCCGGCTACGTGTTGTGTTGCTATCTAGTATCCTAACCCTTCATCCTTACCCGTCATTTAAGCATCGTATTCTTATTTGACTAGTATTGCTCGTACCAATCAAACTAGCCGATTATATCGGATACACTAAATCTATGTTAATAAGTCTTTGTCTATTATCTCCCTCCTTGTCCGGCCAGTAGCAATTAAGGCGATTCTTAAAACGTTGGCCAACTGTTTAAAAAGACTCTAAGCGAAAGAATTAGTATACCTGCAAACACTATTCTAGACTGTTATTTTAGTTCGGGTTTATCTCATTATTTGCCCATGGTTCCCACAACCTAGCCCCATGGAGTTTAGTTACTCATGGCCCGAAACATCAATATTCAAAATATATTAATAATGAGTTCATGTACCTACTTTCAATGAGAAAGAATAAACATCCAAAAGTTTTGGGCTTGATTAATCACCACACTCAATATAATCAAAGTCTAACACTAATACAAAGATTCGTAATAATATGACGTCTAACTATCGGTGTCCTAACCAACCTCAAAACGAGGTTCTTTCGAACTATTTATAAAAAAACAAAAACCTAATTAAACAAGGATTCTAATTGCTTGAAATCTCCAAAACGCGGCTGGGTCGACGACCACGCTACGGCCGTCGTTGTCACAACGTACGTATGACTTCCGTCGTCCCATACTTGTGCAATTCTTCTGCTGCTCTCTTCATTTTCCCCTCGCGGCATAATGACGGACCGTCATAGGGCATAACGGTCCGTTCGAGGGTCTTCGTGCCAAAGACACTTTCAACTCTTTGATATGGTGCTGGGATCATCTCTGACTTCACTTCACGACAGAACCTGCAGACGAACCATCATCGCAACAACGGACCGTCAAATAAGGCTTTCGTAATCCCACACTTTGTCCATACTTTCTTTCCCTAGCTTCCTTCAGCAGTGCACTATACGCCTGCCACCTACGGACCGTCACCATCACGACGGACCTCATAAGATCCGTATTGTGTCTCTTCTCTGCAGTTTCTTTCGCTCAAAATCTCCGCCTTCAGCTTTGGAGCAATTTCCTTCAAAACAAAGATAAACTTAATAAAATTAGCACAAAAAACAAAGAGAAACTTATATAAAAATTAGCACAAAAAGTCCTTTCGGACACACAAAACTTAAGGAAAAAGTATTAATTATACCGTGAAACCACGGTATATCAATATGCGTACCACAGACTCCAGCATGTATCTGTTCAATAAGTTTCACAACTTCAACAACATCAACACATCTTAGAAGACCGAAAGTTGGAGTCCTCCTATAAAGGACTTCATTATTTATAAAGAAATTGAGAGCCACACGGCGTATCGACTTCTTTTTGTTGGCCGTAGCATCTTCAGGATAAGTTCCAGACTCCAAATACCTCTTTATATCAAAATACCAAGGCAAACCGTCTGCATATTCTTGAACATGGGAACAATGGACTGGATGTTTTTCAACTCTATATCCAGATGATCAATATAATCTGTATCCGAATGTTTAATCATCGAAGCGATGGTGGCGAGATCATCGGCCAATTCATTATGTATCTGGGAGTATGTCTGAATTCGATCTTACGAAATCTTTTGCATAACTTCTGCACGTATTGTACGTAAGGTATAATCTTAGGGTTCTTCACAGCCCATTCTCCTTGAACTTGATGAATCAAAAGATCTGAGTCTCCAATAACTAACAACTCATAGACATTCATGTCGATGTCCATTTTCAAACTAAGAATACAAGCTTCGTATTTGGCCATATTGTTTGTGCAATTAAATCAAAGCTTAGCCGTCATGGGATAGTGCTGACCGGATTTTGACACTAAGACTGCTCCAATACCTTTACCTTGATGATTCACCGCTCCATCAAAGAATAATATCCAACCTGGGTACGCTTCAGAAATATCCTCACTAACAAATAACACTTCTTCATCGTGAAAATAAGTCTTAAGTGGTTCATACTCTTCATTAACGGGATTTTCTGCAAGATCATCAGCAAAATCCTGTGCCTTTATCGCTTTCTGAGTCACATACACAATGTCAAATTCCCTCAACAACATTCGCCACTTAGCTAACTTTTTGGTCGGCATAGCCTTCTGGAAGATATACTGTAGTGGATCCATTCTGGAAATGAGGTATGTAGTATAGGAAGACAAATAATGTTTCACCTTCTGGGCAAGCCACGTCAAAGAACATCACGTTCTCTCCAACAAAGTGTAACGAGACTCGTATGGAGTAAACTTTTTGCTTATATAATAGATAGCCCTCTCCTTCTTTCCTGTCTTGTCGTGTTGACCAAGTACGCATCCGAATGCGCTATCTGAGACAGACAGGTACAACAACAAAGGACTCCCTTCTTGCGGAGGAACCAATACCGGTGGATTGGACAAATAGTTCTTGATAGCATCAAAAGCAATCTGACACTCTTCAGTCTATTTTGTCGGGGTGTCTTTCTTCAGCAGCTTAAAAATAGGCTCACACACCACGGTTGATTGAGCTATGAATCGACTGATGTAGTTTAAACTCCCTAATAAACTCATCACCTCTTTTCTCGTCTTCGGCGAAGGTAACTCTTGAATTGCTTTGATCTTAGAAGGGTCGAGCTCAATACCCCTTCTACTGACTATAAATCCCAACAATTTTCCGGCTGGAACTCCAAAAGCGCATTTGGCGGGATTCAGCTTCAAGTTGTAACGACTCAAACGATCAAAGAATTTCCTTAGATGTGTCAAGTGGTTTGAAATCTCGCAGTACTTGATTATGATGTCGTCCACGTACACTTCAGTCTCCTTATGAATCAAGTCATGAAAAATAGTCGTCATAGCTCTCATGTAGGTGTCACCCGCATTCTTGATGCTGAACGACATCACCCTGTAGTGATATACACCCCAAGGTGTAATCAAAGCCGTCTTTTCTGCGTCTTCTTCATCCATCAGAATTTGGTGATAGCATGTGTAACAGTCCACAAATGACTGCATTTCGTGCTTGGAACAATTGTCAACCAAAATATGTATATTCGGCAACGGAAAATTATCCTTCGGGCTAGCTTTGTTGAGATCTCTATAGTCAACATAAATCCTGATTTTCCCGTCTTTCTTGGCGACCGGAACAACGTTGGCCAGCCAGGTTAGATATTGTGTCACTTCCACCAATCGGAACTCTATTTGCTTGGTAATCTCTTCCTTAATCTTCAAACTCAGTTCAATCTTGAATTTTTGAGTTTTCTGCTTCACCAGATCGAACAGTGAGTTAATTGGCAGCTTATGAGATACTACATCGGTACTCAACCCTTGCATGTCACCGACTTCCCAAACGAACACATCAATATATTCAGCAAGCAAATGAACTAGGCTCTCTTTCTGTGTGCTTCATTTAGGTGGATGTTGATCTTAACCTCTTTAACACATTCCGGATCTCCCAAATTCACCGTTTCCGTTTCCTCTAGATTTGGTTTATGCTGATTCTCGAACTGCTGAAACTTTTCGGCGATATAATCTGGTCCTCACTTTTTTCTTCATAATCGTCAACCTCGTCGTCACCTACCTCATCTTGTTCATTTAGCTCGTGACATGACATGACATTGACAAGTCTATAACTTATGTTACTGAAATCATAAACAGACAAAATTAGGAAAGTAGGGTATAACAAACAACTAGATAAATAAAGTTGAAAACAAAGAGACTTTCATTTAAAACAATGCAAACTTTGGCCATGGCATGAGGCCGTGTTGCCTTTTGAACCTCACAATGAAAATTCGAAAATTTGAACAATTAAGAAAATTCCAAAATGATGGGTCTCGGGCCTCTTTCGAACTACCACCGATTTTAATATGCAAGTGACACCTTTCTACCGAAGAATTTGGGGTATCAGGATTTGCGTAGAGGTCCAGTTCCGCAGCTCCTCCCTTGGCTCAACATCACGGATACCAGCTATCTCGACCTATTCCTTGACAAAAACACAGATCTCCTCGAAGAGGTCATAAATTCCTTCGCTAAGGTCTTCATGTTCGGTATACTCCCGGATTGGAAAGGATTGATACAGATGTGGGATCGTCTTAGTCAAGGCTTGATCATTTTTCTTCTTCATCTTCATGTCATCATCTGTGGGGATGTACCCCAAACCATATCTGGATCCCTTAACGAGGACCGGAACAGGCTCAATAATTCCTTGGGAATCTCTTCCCAATCCAAAACCTGGCTCAAAACCATTCTGCAGCATCACAGTGGCTATCATCTTGTACACGACAGGCATTGGAGTCTGTGGGGCCAAGTCTTCACCGGTGGCATTCACCAGCTCCACCGTGTAAAAGTCTGTACCTCGCGATATCTCATCAATGATCGGCACCTGTCTGCCAAGGTGACTCCCCTCGCCATGAATAACCAACTCTTCATTCTTCCACACGAGCTTCATCATCTGATGGAGAGTAGAGGGGACAACTCCAGCCATATGGATGAACGACCTTCCCAGAATAAGGTTGTAACTGGTATCTATATCCAATACTTGAAATTGCATGCTGAACTCTGCGGGGCCCATTTGAATGGTCAAATTCACTGCTCCCAACGTGTCTCTTTGAACCCCATCAAAGGCTCTCACGTTGACCTGGTTTTGCTCCAGTTTCCCGAGGTCAAACCTTAGCTTCCTCAATGTCAACAATGGGCAGATATTCAGACCGAATCCGTCATCTACTACGACGCGGTTGACAACCTTTTCACAGTGATGTGCAGCGCCTTGTTATGTGATCTTCCTTCGACAGGCATCTCCTCATCACAAAAGCTGATTCGGTGCCCTCGAATAATTTGATGAATCATGGCAGCCACGTTATCACTACTTGTACCTGCAGGTACGTATCATCGAGAGCTTTCATTAAGTCTTGCCTGTGGGGCTGAGATCTCATCAGCAGGGCCCATATGGAGATCTAAGCCAGAGTCTTCTCTAAATGTTTGACGATGGAATAATCCTTTGGTTGCATCCTTCTCCAGAATTCTTTCGCTTCTCCTTCGCTTATCAGCCTCTTAGTCTGGTCCTTCTTTGTCCTCCATAGCAAGCTCGTTAGGAGTGTAACACCTTCCAGACCTGGTCATGCCTTGAGCAGCAGCAGTTTCAATAACAAACTTAGGATTGACGAGAGTTTCTGACGGCACCAAGGCAACAACCTTTGTAGGTGTCAAAACAACAAACTCTCTCTTTTCTTTGACACTTAAAGAAGCACAACCCTTTCTAGATCATCGTGAACAATGGGAGTAATCATCTTCGTTCCACACCAGTCTTCATCTGTCTCGATCATATTGACGTTGCCGCCTCCATGATTCGGCAATGGGTTTGTGTTGACATTTGGCACCGCCGGTTGGAGAGAGACTACCTCATGATCAATCAGATCCTAAATTTTGTGCTTGAGGTTGATACAATCTTCAGTATCATGTCCAACACTGGTGGAATGATAAGAACATCTCTGATCGGGTTTTTAGAACTTTGTTTTGACATCCACGGGTTTGGGCCTCACAGGGTGGATGTATACAGCCATAACTAGTCTCTCATACAGTTTGGTACGGCTTTCAGCGAGTGCAGTAAAGTTCCTTGAAGGCCTATTCTCAAATCTGGGTCGGGGAGGGTCATAACTACCTTGTTGAGGAGGAGGTACCTTTTGATAATTTCTGGTATTTGGACGGGGAGCTTGGCTTCTAGGATATAAATTTGTTTGGTAATTTTATGATGGAGCTTGGTAATTCGGAGGAGGATTTTGGTACATTGGAGCTTGGACTTGATAAATGGGAGGGGGTGCTCGATAGCTTGACTGTACATTAGCACAGTTGGGAGCAATACCCTGATAGGGAGATGGAATTTGGTAAGTTTGAGGGTAATTTGGGTACATGGGAGAAAGATTTTGGAGATTTGGGGGTGGACTTTGGTATAGTGGAGTTTGTATAAATGGGGGCAGTATTCTGGTTATTGGGATGACTGGATTGCGTGTAGTAGGACTTTAGTTAAGGCCTGTAATGACCTTGGGAATACGACGAGCTTCTGGGGGTTTTCCTTCCCTCATATGGAACAACAACAACTTCTTCTCTTTTCTTTTTCAGCAACCCTGAAGATCCAGGTGATGCGGCTACACGGGCTATCTTCCCTGATTTTAAACCATCTTCGATAGTTTCACCTATCTTGACTATATCGGCAAACTTTGCTCCAACGAGCAACATGATTCTATCGTAGTATTCCTCCTCTTGCATGCGTACGAACACTTCAACAATTTCTTTCTCAGTCATGGGTGGCCTTACCCTTGCCGCTTCATTCCTCCACCTATAGGCGAACTCCCTATAATTTTCAGTTGACTTTTGCTTCATCTTCTCCAGAGAGTACCGATCGAGAACTATTTCCACGTTGTAAGCAAATAGATCGATGAAGTCTTTGGCCAATGCATTCCAGCTGAGCCATTGTCTGGTTTCGTGCGAGGTAAACCACTCGAGATCTTCTCTACACATGCTCCGACTGAAGATCCAGATTAATAAAGCTTCGTCCCTTCCAACTCCCACGAGCTGGTCACAATAGGCTGTCAAATGAGCCATAGGGCTACCCACTCCTCCGAAGGTGTCAAACTTTGAAATCTTGAACCCTTATGAAGGTCCAAATTTGGGTGGATACACAAGTCCTCGTAACTAAGTCCAACGATGTCGGGGATGCATTGTATCTCCTTCATGGCCTTATTGATTTCCTCCTTTATATCGACCCTCGCCCTTCCTTTGCTCTCCATTCTTTTTCTTGTTCTTCATAATGGTCCATCTAAGAACCGTGCACATCATGCTCGGCAGGGATGAGAACTTGGACAGTGGCTCTTTTTGGCAGGGGTGGAGCTACAGAGGGACTTTGAACGTTCTGGGCGGTTTGGTAATGATGTGGGTAGGCCTGAGAATTGGTGTTTTGATTTAAATGGTAATGAGGTGTTTGAGGATTGAAAGCATTTTGGTTTTGATTTTTGTTTTGATTTTGATTTTGTGACGGTGGAGTGGTTTGTTGGTGAGTATTTTGAGAATGGTTGTTTTGAAGAGGAGATGGAGTTTGGTAGGATGCAGAAGCATATTGCGGATTTTGGGTAGTCAGATCTAGAACCGATGGATTATGAATAGGTGTAGGTTGCTGGTTCTGAGTCGGATCCATATTTGAGGAAGGAAAGAAGATTGGAGGACTCCCATTGGCGGCGTTAGCAGCAAATCCTGGTGGAGGCAGATCCTGTCTCCGTTGCATTTCCACCCTCATCTCTGCAATCTGCTGCATCAGCTGCATAATCAACTCATTCGGTTCTGCTACGGTGGGTTGAGCCACCACAACATCACTAAGACTCACTTCTTCATTATTATCCCCCTTAAATGCCTTTCCTCTGTCTTATCTTTGTCTAGGGAAGCAATCAGCGAGACCTTTTGATCTGGTGAAATAAGGATGATCTGCCAGCACTTGATCGACACAGATCAGTTTCAAAGTACCTGAGAAGGAAAACAACTCAAAGGCAGATTTTTAGTGCAGATTCAGAGTAAAAAATGCATAATATCACACATAGAGCAGATAAACACACAAGTTGCTTTGTTTGAGGATATATTTAACCTACGAGTGAGGACGGAAACACATTTTTTAACAAGCAGGAGTTTGCTTGTTTTAGTTTTGACACTGTCTCAGGAAGGCTAAATTATGTTGAGCTACGGTCTTCTTTCGGCTGCTTTTGACATCTGTTGATCTGGTTTTTGTATCTTCTCGTATTAGGAAGGGGAGAATGAAAATCTATAAAAATAGGGGCCGAGCCTAGGAAGGCTGCCTACGTATCTCACAAGGAGAATTTAGGCCCAACGTAGTTCGAGTACAATATAGAACATTTTCATTTATTCGTTCATTATGATTACAAGGAAATTGAAAGGCAACAATAGAGATTTTAAAAGATGAAGTGATGACGACATGTCAGTCATTAGCCTTCTTGTTGCAGCATTAGTCTCCTCATTTCAGACGACCTAGGAATGGAGGCTTTTAGATGATTTCCTCGTCGTCGTCCTCCTCAGTCACTTCAGGGTGAGGGTTGTCGAGACCACTATTGGCTGCTCCTTGATCATAGGCGGGGTATTTTCCGCCCATCAGGTTGATATGGACTGTCAGTTCCTTGTCACGGTCTCCGAATCTATCATCGCCTCTTTCGCTTCTATTTCTTGCACTTTCAACCGAAGCGTGTCCCACTTCTCTCTCAATCCCTCTGTCCCCATCTCAACATCTTTCTTTCTTTTCATCTGTGATGTCAGATCCTCATCCAATGTAACAGTTGCATCTTTGTAAATTGCGGTGACCATGTCGACTCTGAGCCCTTCTTCCTTGGCTTCTTGAATTTCTCGAGTGATCCGTTTGATATTTTTCCGTAGTTCTTCTTCAATGAGTTCAATCTGTATGTTCTTACCTTTGTCCATAGCAGTAATTTTTCCTTTCCTGAGACTGTAGAGTGATGTTTTAGGATTTTTGGTATAGAAGGTGGTCTTTTGAGTGAGAAACTTAAGACTTGTAAATTTTTGTCGGACATTTTGTAATAGTGGCTTCCGTATATTCTTTGGAAATTCCTAGATAGGAGTGGGTTTACGATATCCCCATTCATAACAACATAACACATAAGTAGTTAACACACACATATCGCGTCCTAATCATGCATGTGACCCTTAATGCCAAGGGTAGGCCTAATGATCTGAAAGATGTATTGCGTCATTTAAACGAATAGTTGTATCCCCAAAATAAACTTCACTAAATATCATAGCGTTCATTACATAATTTTAATCAAACGGGGTACATTTAGGGAGGGGGATGTGATGCAAAATACAGATAGAAAACAAAACCACGCAGGGGAGTCAAAAGGTTGATGGCTCAGCTCCTCTTCTGGCTTTCCCTACTTCTTCGCGGATGATGCACTTGCTGGTGAACACGTACGGCTCAGCGAACACAACTTTGGAAGATGTTGGTACGGCTTGTAATGTGTTCATCTACTCGTCCAGAAGCATGTCCAAATGCATCAGACAATCCCCTGTGTCGGCTAGCTCTTGTGTCGTCTCAGCTAAAACCCTCTGACTTTCTAACTTTCGAAATTGGTACTCTCGCTCCCTTTGTTGAAATTCCTGCTCTCTCTTCTGAAATTCTTGCTCCCTTCGGTCCCATTCTTGCTGAAAATGGTATGCATGGATCTGAAGCCTTGTCTGTACGTCTTCAACTTCTCGACCCGTGCGTGGTATCAGATTCACTACACCATGCAGATCATTCTGCAACCATGTCTTGTATTCGTCGACATACCCAGCTTCATATCTGTTCTCGGTCATATCCCACTTCATGTTGACACGCCCGGCCCATTCCTGGAGGATGATCTTAGCGAAAGGTATTTTGCCATTCTCGTTGTAATCGACAACAAAAGAGCTAGCATCTCCTTGGACGGGTATGACTTGTGTTCTACCAAATTATCGCATCACTCTTGTCGGGTTGTAGGGCCGTAACCCCCTAATGCAGGAAGGACTAAAAATGAAAGTTTGGCCCCTTGTGCTGCTATCCTTTCGGACTTGAAGTTTGGTAACATCCACTATATGTCTCCTTCTTTCAGATCATAAAATACTCTTGCCCACGCATCTCTGGTGGTGTGAATTGGAAATCTGTGGACACTTAGATAGAATTCATAATTATCAAGAGGACTCGACTCCTGTGGCTGGGCGCCATCCTTTTTACATAGATGCTCGATCAACCACCATTGAAGTAGAATGTTGCAACCTTTGAAAAACGGGAATCAATTTTTACACAGACTTAAAGATCGGTAGATGTCAGCCAAAATGATCGGGGCCAAACTACAGTACTTCTTTTCTTCTCATTTTCTACCAATTCCTCTGAATATGGCGTCCACTACCATCACGACCTGGGTGTCAATTTCCTTTCCTTCATCTTTAGGGAATATCATAGTTTCTAAAAGGCTATGCAGAGAAAGCAATAGTCTGAGTTTGCCTCCAGGTACTGTGATGGTGGAATTCATTCGAAAAAATATGAAATAGTTGTCATGCCCCCATCTCTCGAAAAATCTCATTAGTAGTATATCGTGGGTCTCCAACCAATTTGCGTTTACTTGCAATAATACATTCTTCAATTCTTCACTAGTTGGCCTATTTGGACGTGATGATTTGAACATTTTTTCCTTTTGGCACATGTCTCGATGGAGTCTAGACAATCTTTAATTTCCTCTAGTGTGGGCGTTATTTCGACATCTCCAAATCGAAAAATCATCTTCTCTTCATCCCAGAATCGAGTGATAACCTCGATAAACGTGGGTCATACTTTGAAGTCCATTATTGAGGGTAAGTGACCATATTGAAATGGAGGAATTGCCACGACATCTACAAAAACATACAACTAGTTAATTGTCACCCCCACGATACAACAAACATTTAAACACCCAGTACATCCTTCAGAACACACAAATATGATCATCCTATTGAGCCGTGGGATCTTTGGACTCATGGTGGTCTTTTTAATGGGCCCAACACTCCTTGGGTGTTGGGTCATCTTAGGCCAAAATAATGCGCTATTTTTTGTTGTTTGGATTTCGCTCTATGTTATTTTAATCTAATATTGGATTATATTTGAAGTCGAAAGGGTAACCCATTGGGATACTTGGGCTTGGACAGTTAACGATCGTTGACTCTCAAGTAGCCAACTACTCGTCAAGCGGTTACCCGATAAATTTTGGTTAATAAAAAACCTGTGAACACTCTATCGTCCTTTAAGAGTGTGAAATAATTGTCGTATTGAGCGGAAGATTGTCATGGCTATGAATGAAAATATTGTAATGAAGCAATAAAATAACAAACATACACATAGCCAAATAAATGTTAGTTTTAAAGGTTAGAACTCTAAAACTCAACCAGCAAATTCGGCTATTTCTATTTTAGCCAAAATTGAAAGACAAGTTAGTTTCAAACTTTTTTCGACTTTAGAGAGTCGCCACTTAATTTTTTTGAGAAACATCAAGAAAACTGGTGTTCTTTAAAAGACTTAAATAGACAAAATCTTTTTGAAACAACTCAGAATGTGTTGGGGGGGGGGGGGGGGTATTTGCGGGGAAGCGTTGAAATCACCTAGACATTTTCGTTACCTACAGTTATCCAAACAGCTAATTTTTCATTTGGCTAGTCTTAAAAATTTGAAATTTTGTTTGGAAATCGAACCTCTAAAATTTTAGCTAGGAGCGAAACTTATGAATTTGAAACATTATTATTTTCAAATTTTGGTTCAATTTTACTTGAGGAAAACATGATGGCGTTCAACGACGGATTCGATTTTTTTTCCCCCCCTACTTAAACTAACGACGAATAAATAATTCAGATACTTTTAAAAGAGCATTAAAAGAAAGATGAGAGAGAAATATTAGGAGGTCGCAAATCCGGTTTGTTCGCCTTTGGACCGAAATTTTTGACCCCCCCTGTCTTTGGGTTTCAACCCATTTTCTTCGCAACCTGTCCTAATCTCAACAAATAAAAATGAGACCAAAAAAAGGCTTATGTAACCCCAATCAACATAATAAATTAAATTGGTCTTCCGTCCGATCTCTTCCGGCCTTCTCAATACTTGAAAACTTCGTAAAAAAACCTTTCCTTGGTTCAAGGTTTTATATGACTCCTCTCAAAAGCGAGTAAAGGATATAGCTCCGAGCGATTCCGGTTAATTTCACTTCAACAAGAGAATATGAAGGATTAATATTTCTTTGAGGCAAAGAATCGAAATGAACAATAAGCAGTTCTCAATTAAACTAGTAGACCAAATACTCTGGAAAACTGTACTTAAATTTTTACACGAAGTCAAAACCAAATCCAAACTAAACCTCAATACAAAGAAAGTCGAAGAAAAAACATTTGCACAGCCTCGCAGGGTGTGCCGCCTAAAGTTCATTGATATTAAGGATAAAGCCGAACGTAAACGACACATAATGAATTAATAACGATTATTTGAAGTTTGCTAAGCAAAGCAGAATAAATACTTCAATAAACAAGCTAAGAGTAATACAAAAAAATTTCAGACTTCTATATAGACGTATATTCGCCTGTACTTGAACAAAAAATATCACAATAAATTTGATACACATTAGATGTTTTCACTTTGGGGAAAATAATTAATTATCGAAGGGCTGTGGGAAGGCCAGAAGCAGTGATGAGTTGGAAAGAAACAAAAAATAGGAAAACTGTACATCTCTTAATATCCAATGCGTCAACCTAAATTTTATTTCAAGCTATTTTTTCATGAGGCAACGGCATCAACTAATTAAGCTAAGGAAGTAATAACAGTAAGCATGTGATTTCCTAACGCTGATTTCAAAATAGGCAAACGCACAATAATTACTAAGGGAAAGTAAATACAGTAAGCATGTTGATTTCCTAACGCATGGATTTCCCAAATTAAAGTTTTAAAAAGAAAAGAAAGCATAGCGACACCACACCTTATAAGACTCATGAAACAAGAATAGCTGGCGAACTAGAGAGACAGATATGACCAGTAACGACTTGTTAGAATGAAAATCGAACTACTGAATTCAAATGAACGAATCAACCAACTACGCAATAATCCCTAAAATGTCGAAGAAATACATACCTTAGAGAAGAATCGTAGTTACGCATGGCTAAAACGCTTTAAAACTTAACACGCTACTGGCAACATGAAATTACATAGAGGAGCGATGAACAGAAACTTTAACTAATGAAAATAGCATTCGATGTTTAGGAACGCTATAATCGAAGAATATAGTCGATTAAGTTTAAAAGCATATATTTCTAAAACTTTCCCAAGGATCGCAGAGGTAATTAAAGGCAAAAGCTAAACAAACACGATAAAGATAGTTTCCTAGTCGCGAACTTTGGATGAATAATGCCAAGCATGAGCTTGGTAGGTACAAAATCACATATGAAGACTCTGAGAGACCATTGACTGTCATTCAGATTAAAAAACCAAGCTAGTAGGCACCAAATGGTGTCCACGATACTCTAGAACCAACTAATATGCTTTTAACAACAAAAAAAAAAAAACTTACTCAAAAAAGAAACACATAACGGACAGTCAACATCATTTTAATTTGAACTAAGACATCGATTCAAATTACTATTCAAAAAGAAGACTCGGGTTATAATTGTAACGAGATTGTTTAAATTAGTAGAGAAACAATCCAATAGATAAAGTCACTATTAAGATCGATTCGAGATTCAATAGGCGGAAGATATGCCAAAAACCGAAGCCACGTAAGTATATGAACTCAAGCCTTCAAATATTCAACATTTAACGAGAATAAACTTAAGACAACAAAAAGTTCACGATAAAGAGACTCACACTAGTTAGAACGGAAAAACTTCTATCTATAGAAAAATTTTAACAACAAATATCAGGCATACTTAGGAGCAACTAGACAAAATCAGTAAGAAGAACTGTGAACTAAACAGAAGGCTAAGAAGGGGATTTTACCTTCTTGTGGGCAGTGACGAGCTTGAAAGAGATTCCAATACCGGATATAACTCCGATAACTTCGACAAACAAAACATAGTACACAAGAACAAAGAACCAAACCCGCCTCTATGGCTTTTCAGAAAAAAACTATCCTAAATACTTATATGTCTGCGATTCTGGAAAATTTTATGGTTTTGGTGCTTCGTTTTAAAAATGCTCACTGATGCTTCCCTCTGTACACTTTTCTCTCTTTTTTTTTTCTTCTCCTCTAAAAAAAACAATAGGAAGAGACTTATTAGGGAGGTTCTGGTCGAGCCCTAAGCGGGAAAGGGTAGAAGATAAGATCCCTCTTTTCTTTTCACAAAAAAATCGAATTTCTCTCTCTCAAGAAGATAAGGATTAAGCAAGCTGTATTAGTATGAAATTGTACCTATCCCACGGAAACTCGAAGAAAGGTCGTCCGATCTGAGCCAGTACGGCCCAAATTGCGGGAGATTGTTCATTGGCCTGCACATTGTTACAGGCTGCCTCCTGTAGATTGTACATGAAAAAAAAAGAAAGAGTGACACGCGCAATTGCAGAAGGATAAGAGACGAATTTGCGCGATTGACCTCAAACCCTTATAAGTCGCATGAAATTCTAGGTTTTGGGGCGATGGGGAGAAGAAGAAACTCTGTACTACTCTACTACTCTCCTCTTGGACCAAATTGCGTAAGAAAGAAAAGAGAAGGAAAATCCAAACGATTGGGTCTCACGTTGGGCAATTGGGCCGATTTAGCTGGTCACATACGTGGGGTTGTCCGACAACAATGGGTTGGGATTACTTTTAGGAAAAATTAGTCATAAGACAACTTTAAGACATAATTAACAAAATCTATTAATTTAAATTCTTTAGTGAAAATGAACAAAATATCAATATGTTTAATAAATTCATTTTGACGTATTTTATTTCAAATGTGTGTATTTCAGATTTTAGTGGATTTTTGGTTATTATTTAATTTAATATATTCATGAAACTCATTGATTGGACGGCAAAACAATGGTCCAATAACATTTATGTAAAAAAAGAAATTAAATTAACTTTTTGTGGTAAAGTTCGAAGAAAGTTAAAAATTAAGAACCAATTCAAAATTTTCAGCCAAATTTTCAAGTTTCCTTGTTCAATTTCCAGATTTCTTCATCAACGGCTCAGTGTTTATCCAAGGACAAGCAGATTTTCAACTAGGTTCATTATTAAAGTAGATTTCGTGGTGGCAAGGTTACTTTTAATTTCGTTTTTTTTTTTCGATGTTTCCTGAGGCGTTTTTTGTTCAAGTCTGATTGTTTATCTCACGAATTTATGGACAATTTCGTGATTTTTGTTTTAATAAATATACATCATACATTTATGATTTTAATATTTTTTTGTGATTTTTTTTCAATTTTTTTAAGATTAGGTAGATTAGTGGAAACAAAGCCATATGATTATCAAGGCTTCAAGAGATTTTTTTGAGCTATTCATTATTAAAGCGATTTTGTGGTGGCAATTAGTTCAAATTTTTGATTTCGATTTTTTTTTAAAGCGTTTTTTGTTAAAGATTCTGATTTTGGTACATCAATACTTTTATGGACATCTATGGATTTTGTTATATACACATACATTGAATTTTAGATAGCGATGTTTTGGTTTGTGGCCGATGAAGAGCATGTAATTGGTGATACATTGGAGGTCCAAAATCATGCTGCTAACATCTTGGCATAAGATATTATGTTTTTTGTTTCTTCTGTCCACAGTTAAGGAGAAAATTCATTGGGTGTTGGCTGTGATTCATTGATATAAGTAATCAACGTGTATGACTTCATATAGGGCAGCAGGTCCATGAGACAGCTACAAGGCAAGATAGTTAAACTGTCTCAGTTGATCCCTGTGAAGTTATCAGTCAATGACTATTACAACAATACGGCAATTGATGTAATCGCAAGCTCAACGAAGAGATGAGTTATTTAATGTAGTATTCATAGATAATGTTTCCTTCTCCCAAACACAGTCGCCGGGGTCCCTCTGAAGTTTGTGTTTCTTTTGATTTTCTATCATCAAATTATCAATCTTATATTGTGTCTAAGCAAACTTTTAATTTTCTTATATTATAGGGATTGTTGTATTTATATGCTAGCTTTTGCCGAAACTATCAGCACGGCCAATTGATGTATTCCAGCGAATATTTTGGGATGCATCGTGTTTTACGGTCAAAGATACGCTATACCTTTTTTGAATTAGGCCACAAAGAATGATGCCGAGCAATATCGTGCAAGGAAGCACCTCCACGCTCATAACAGATTCAATGTGTAGCAATGGAGGAGCTTGATACCATTCAAAAGATTCGTTGTTCGTGTCATTTTTTGATGTGTAATTGGGCCATTGGTTTTTTGTATCTAATGAAATGATTTTAATAGTTCCAGGTTCTTTTTTGTTTATTAATGTATAAAATCTTGAATTTTGTTTTCCAAAGTTTGGGTTGAATATAAAGTGTTCAAGCTTAATTATTGCTGGGGTCACAAACTCATTTTTGATGTTTAAATGCATACATTGAGTCTACCCACATACAATATATATAGAACAAATATAATGTAGATTAAAATTATGGATACGAATACATTTCGTTATAAAAGTCTACCAAAACAATTACAATACCGAAACAAACGGAATGCATTCATATGTTTCAAATTCAAAATGGATTGTAAGACTTGATATTAAATTATTAAATTTATAAGTACAAGTTGAATCTACTAAAGCAAACATAAAAAGCTAGAAGTAAGTAATCGCATATGAACATTTTAGAGAGAAACGAATAACCAAAAATAATTGTAATGCATTAAAATGTTTACAAACACATTTTATAATTGATAAATACAAATTCCACTTGAATACAATAACTGCAATGATTTTGTTTCTCTTCTGACACATACAATTTTACTCATACCTTCTAGATAACAAATACAATTAGATTAAAAACATAAAATAGTACACCTTCCCTCAAGATATTAATACCAGGGATACTAATACATTTCAATAGCAAACGAAAAATTTTTTTTTGTATTCATTAAAATGTTACAAAATATATTATATTATATATAAATACCATTCAAAAAACAAACTGGAATAACAATCAATACAGTGTGTGTATGTGACAATACAAGTTCACTCATAAAATTTATATAGGAAATCGAATATTTAGAAAATAATTTTGAAACATGGATATGAATGAACATCTCGAAGAAAACGATACAAAAAAATATGTGTCGAATTCAAAATAGAAGAATCCACAATTGTAATGCATTCAAATGGATGTACAATTGGTATTAAAACGTAGATCCATCAGGTTTTCGAATACAAGTAAATTATTCGAGAGAGGAATAGAGCGAATACATTTCAGATACCACACCTGAACAAAGAATTCCATGTTATTTTATTACCAGAGGCATTAGAAGTCTGGAAGAAACCTAACTCTAAAAATATACAAAAATGAACCTCATAACTATACAATACGCGGTCCATTCCTATATGACCGCCTATTGTGCCCTTTAAAACTCGCATACGTACTACTGGTCAGAATTATTTTCCTTCTTACTATATGCTCTCTATAAAATCGTCTTGGGTTCACACGATACTTTTTGGGATGGCCTTCCAGGGAGCTTTTGTGATTTGGAGGCTGCACTATCTGGTTCCTTAATATACCCAGGTACATTTCCACTCGTTTTTGATCAGGTCACGGACGAATTGGGGAATGCTATATGTATCACAAGTTAATTGGGGCTTGTACACGTCGAATAAATTGTTGTTGTGGATTCGAAAATTTTCGCTTTTCAAAAAATTTCCGTATTCGTTATATTATATTTGCGAATTCGAATGTGCATATAAAGCTTTCTTTATAATTGAATAATAGAGAGACAAATTTGTTTGTATTCTTTTTTTACATAGAAGAACAATGAAGAAGAAAAAAAAAACGTTCAATTTAATATATGCCAAAAGTCAGCTTGTAAAAAGTAACTGAAGGATTATTAAACTACTATACCTTTCTTATTTTTATTTCCATTTTTTCTATAATTTTTTTTTAGAAAATATACTAGCCAATTTGAAAAGAAAAAATCCGTATCCTAATCTAACTAATTCAAACATGTCTAGTATTACTAAATATTGAAATATTGTTTCATTTTACTGTGTCACCCAAAAAAACTACATATTGGTTTTTGATAAAATGCCAACAGATTATAAGAGAAGTTGGAAGGATTGGCCTGTACTTCCAACGGAAACCAAAATGAATTAAAGTGAATTAATTCAGGGAGCTCTTTAAGATCAATGAATAATTGATCGTCCTAATGTGTAAATGGAACCCCCCTAACAAAAAGGGGGGCGGGGGGGGGTAGATGTTATAAGAGAAACTAAATAGTTACAGCATTTAAACGAAGATGAGGCTCCTTAAGGCTTTTCTTTAGAGTATTTTAATAAAATTATTATAATTATAAGCACAATTGTAATACAACTATGCTATCTAAATAAATAAAGAAATCGTCAACTAATTTAAAAATAAAACTACGCAAAATTTATTAATATCTTTTTTAATTATGATTATTATACTACTTTTTAGGATCATTTACAAGTGTACAGAAGCATCGATAATTAAATCCTTGTCGAGTGTCAAATTGGTTCAATAGCGGTGATGTGTCTGCCATCTATTGGGGCAAGTTGTTTAAATTGATTGTGTGATGTTCTTATTGCTTAAAAACTCCGATTTTGTTGTGTCTGCTTGATTGACACTAAATTGAATCGGCATGCGGTTTCACATCAACTTGTGAAGCATATTTCTATAATATCAGGATTGGAGGATTAAATTACCCATAGAATCTTCTCTTCTTTGGAGAACGCATTTTTCTAGTACTTCCCTAGATTCATTAATGGATACATTCAATTCATCACATCTCGCTGCCTGTATATGGTTCGTCTGAAGGGAGATCTTTGTGGAGCAACATCATTCTAACTGGTTTAATATCTTCAACAAAGTTGTATGTTTGTAGTTCTTTGAACCAGCATAGTTTTTAATGTTAGACATTACGGGTGAATGATTGAGAGATATTGGTTTATAAGGGCACCTTACTTGTTTGTTCTAACGTATATGCTGTTCACAACGTCCCTCCCTATCACTTATTAGTCCTGTAGTTGCTGGCTCGAGTCTTTTCTGCACCGGCATGAAGTTCAATTATGCCTTTTTCCAACACCTCTTTTCAATTACTCCTCTCATTTGTATAATGGTCCTCAAATACATGTGATTGTCCATTAACTTATTTTTATTTACTGTGTTTTGGGTTGACATCCATATAATCAGGTAAATATTTTTGGTGCTCTGTTTTTTTGCATATAGTTAAGTGAAGTTTTCAACAGAAGTATTTGTAGACATAAAAAATTCCATCGAGACCAACAATTAATCAAATGGAGCATCTCTGAATTCACCTTTTTTAAATATAAATTCCAGGAAGGGCTTTAAAAAGCTTGTTCTTGAATCTCTGATGAACCGAATTGAACTTTATCCTTGATCTTTACTTTAGTTTTTAATCAAGGACTTCCGAGCTTTTTTCTGAATTCGATGGGTCTTGATCTTGATCCTTCTTGAACTTGAATTCTTAACTTGACTTGTAGAGATTAAATGGGGCGTTTGTAGCCAATTGTTTAAGTGAATATCATATGATCTTTATGGAGCGGGCTTTACTTAAATGTCATATTTTCCTGGATTTAAAATAATTAATAATTAATTCATATATTTATTTGGACTAAATATTTATTTAATTTAATATAAGCCGAAACAGCTTTAAAATTTATATTTAATAATTTTAAGTGACTACAAGGGATCATGATTTAAGTATAGGATAGAATCAAAGAGTCCATTCCTAATAATCGTAAGGTCTATAACCCTTAGAGTTTGTCAATTTCCTGTATTAGTTTTCGGTACAGCATGCTCATGCATCCCCCAAGCTCCACATCTTCAAGTAGTTCTCAAGTAGAAAGTTTTATCCATGATGATATGAACAACCTGTGATGGAAAATATATATTGGAGTTTATGTCGTCTTCTGTTCCTTTTTATCTTCTTGAATGTTTTTTTTTAAACTTTTAATCATTCACTTCTGTTAAATGTTTTTTGTGGTTTTTAAACACGGCACATGTTTTACTTTGCTATAGGAAGGGGGCTTTGTTAAGGTAAATCTATTTTTCCGAACTTAACGCTTTGCTTTTGCTGCTAATTGCAAATATATATACACCTTTAGTGTTTTGATGCTAATCGAAAATATATGTACACCCTTTGTTTCCTCGCCCATTGCGATCAATTTTACTTGATAGCTATTAGATGATCTTATATGAAAGTAGGTTGACGGGTTAATTTCTTACTGCTACTATAGTATTTTACTACTGGCGGTCACAAAACATTAAGAACTTATCCTTCTAGCATGCATTACTTTGAAGTTTAATGATAGGGTACTCTATTGCAGGTATTAATTTTTAAGCGTCTTATACTTGGGAAACAATTTGCCGAAATAAATATTGCAAATGCATCTATTTAATTAAGGAGTCAAATGATCAGGTGAATAGCCCGGTTGTAAGGTGGTGGTTATTTGTTTGATATTATAGAATCAGTTTTGTCACTTATTCTTTTTTCCAGAATTATTTAACATACAGATTATTAGAGTTATGGTTGTGGGTATGCTGGTTCTTCAAAAAATGAATGGTCTCAATACATTTTCTGTGACTAAGTATGAATTTTAGGACTTATTCTTACAAAAATTAATGGATGTTTCAAATTCATGATTTTTTAGCCTTCATTTCTACAAATTGTAACCGTTGAATGGTACATGTGAAGAGAGAATAGATCACATAAGACATGCAATAATAAGAAATATTATGCGTACATGAATCTAGTAAAGACAATATCAATAAGAGCATTAGAAGGCATAGTTCAGAGCTTGCACATAAAGCGTTGGAAGAAAAATGAATAACAATAATACAAAACTTCAAGTTATGCTAAATGTAAAAATTATCATGGCAGAAAGAGGGCATACGAGTCTCCAAAATTTTATACAGTTCAGAATAAGAATTGATACAAGATAGTAAGTGAATTAACTCACCCAACTTTTTTTTAATCTTTTATTATTGTTTAAACTGGTTAGGACAAGTAGCATGAGGAATTATCGCAACAATAAAATATGAGGGGCTATTGACCCAACTGAAAAAGAACCTATTGGATTGAATTATTTTTGTTTTTCACTATAGTTTATTGAAAAAGGTTACAAACCCCATCATACTCAAACTTATCCCACCTCACATCTGGAGAGAATGAAAGAGTTGTACTAGGCCCTAGGGCATGTTTGATAGGACAGAAAATATTTTTCTATAAGGATTTTTGTGGGACAACGATTTTTTGGAAATCTTTTGTACGAACAATATAGCATTTGCGTCAAGTTAAAGTATTATAGAATCAAGTTATGCCAAACTATGCGAGCAGATTGTCCACTAAGGACTTTTCAATTTGAATTCTATACGGTTTTGAAATATTCCGTTATAATAACATGTACATTTGTTATGATTTAACCTTCTATTTGAATTACGTTTATAAGCTCTTCATGTTCTAAACTCTAACAGGTTTCTTGCTTTTGGAAACACAAACCAAAATCGGCACCATTTCTCTACACCATGGTTAACTTGCTTCAATTAATGTGATATTTATACTATTGTTAGTTGAAGTTGCTCGCTTTAAAAAATTTAAAAAGAAACGAGTTATGCTTGGTGAAATTACATTTTGATCATCCTTCTATTGCGAACACTAATTATTATAAAAATAGATAGCACTTAAGTCACAAATATAAATATTGATTAGTACGTCCTAGTCTCTTTGTTTAAACCCCCAAAAAAAAAAAAAAAACAATACCAAGGACAATTTTAGAAGAGCTCAAGAAACCAGTTCCTACCAATTAGCAAGTGAAAAAAAGCAACAGAATGGGTTATTAAAGTCTAGTTATTTTTATTCGACGGAGTTTAACAAAAGAGGAATTATAAAATGAAAATGGTGAGGCGTATTCGTTGGAACTGATATTCGTCGCGAAGAGGTTACTCTATTTTAATTATTTGTGTTAATGCATTAGTTTGTATGGTTGACTTATTTTGGAATTCTAATGATTATGGGTCCTTACCAGGGACAAAAAATACAAACCACTATTTCAACAAAGATGTTTAGCATTGGAACCAATCTTTTCAAACTTAATCCAAAGTTTGCGAACCATTATAAATGAAAATTAAATGAAACTAAATTCAAATTTTATCCGTACATAAGGAGATCGAACTAGCATTTATGAACAACACAGGAGGTCGTTGAGGCACAAAAGTTAATTTAAGACTGAACATTTTGACAAATGGGATTTATTAATTTGATGAAGCCTGAAAAAAATCAATAATTGAAGTTTGTTCGGTAAATTCACTAAAGTTTGTTGGTTGTCAACACAATGAAAGAAAATAGGTATTGTGTAACCACATGTTTTGTTAGATGTGGTGTGTAATTTACTCACAATAAAAAGCACGAAAACTTTTTTGGGGCAGTGACGAAGAATTGACGCGAAGGTAACAAGAATAATCATTACAAAACGGAAGCTTTTCTGCCGGTGTACCATATATCTTTGTATGCATCCTAACATATAAATATGTTCCGTTAATAAAAATTTATGGGATCCAAAAATAACAAGGAACCCCCTCAACCTATGTCCGAAATCCCAGAGACACACTTATACTAACTAAGGTCTATTACCCCCCATGAACTTATTTTATAAGTAAATTTACCCCTTTAAGCCTACGGGCCCACAAGTTGAAAGAAAAGTCAACCGTATGGGCCCCACATAGATAGGGCACGTAAGTCAAAAAGGGGTTTAGAAATTATTAATAAAATAAGGTCAGGGGGGTTAAGGTGGGTAATAGGACTTAGTATAGTTATAAGTGTGTCTCGGAGTAGATTTTAGGCATAGGTTCCGCGGGGGGGTTAATTGCTGCATTATCCAACCGATTTTATCATAAAAATGTATTTGTTCATATATAGGTTGATCTAAAAAGTCCGAATTTATGGGGAGACTTTGCTGAAATTGAAGGTCAAATGTTACAAAGCCTTGAAAGTGACAACCAGTGCTGCCTTTTGTGATGTAAAAATCATCCATTTATCATGGTATACATCTCCAATTGGATAGTATTTGAGTAAATTTCAAAGTACAATAAAATGTATCACTGAAGTAATTACTCTTGTAAAAATAGGGGCGATTTTATTTTTTCCACAAACCCTGGTTAGTAGTTTGCTTAGAAATCAACCAATTTGGAAAAAAAGCAAAAAACTCTCCAAGATGCGTAAGTAATACCGGTTTCATAAACTTATTGAGACTCCCACATGCTACGTCATTAATATTTTTTATTCATTTTCTTAAAAAATGTAGGATGACAATGAAGGACAAAAGATTGACGTTAAAGTCTAATGCCAATGCATACTAATCGTAACAACCCGTTTCAAGTTGAAACATTACTAATTTTTACATGGTGCACTGCCATTTTGAAAGTACTTTCCTATACAAACACTCCTGTACTCCAATTATTACTACACAAATGTAATTAAGTGATTTACCGAATTTTACGTATAGAGACATGTACTATCAGTTTCAACGCTACGTTATTGGCATTGACCATAACAACCGACCCAGTCCTGGTATCCATTTGCAACAATGCTACAAGAGAGTTACTGTTAATTAAATAGTAGGAAACTTGTACCTACTATAGGACTTGAAGAGGTTAATATGGAGGCAAGGTAAAACTACACAGACACCAAGAACACATATTGCTTACTCCACGAGTGCAGGAAAAATAAGTATTAACTAATGGTTTATTATATCGCTATCAAATAATTAGCGTCATTACTGATTTAATCTTCCAATTTGATTTAGATATCGGTTCAGAGATTGATGGTACTGTGAGGATCAAATTTCTAAGCATGACAATGTTTGACTTGAACTGCAAAATACTATTTTGGTTGCGACGTAAAAAAAGTATGTTCTCTCTACATTTGAAAAAGGTTCCAAAATCACTTACTTATGAAATATTGGCATTATAAAATAACTATAACCTATTCAACTGAAATGCTAATATATACAGGTTCCTATCCCACAGAAAGAAACAATCAGCATACTATTCGCAAGGATGGTATTGAGTAAGGGGAAAGAATTCAGTATTCTTTTAAGATTGAATCATAAATTTATCTACAGATGTTGAGACAAACATGAATTGATAGGTATGGAGATAATTGAGGTTTCAAAAAAATACCAGAAGATCAAAACCAAGGTTAACAGTCGATTAGAAAACAGAGAAGCAAGAGGATGAAGAAGAAAACTAAGTGAGATGAAAAATGGAAAGAAATAGTTGCAGCATTACCTATGTTGAAAAAGATATTGCCAGCAGTTGAAACTGACATTGAAAAACCCACAAAAAGCAAATAGATGACAAAGCGGACTAATGAATATTAAGAAGTCATTGCAGTGTAATCCACAGTATTTTTTTTTGGTGAGGATACATGATGGTAGCTAGCAAAGCCGAATGACTAGATCAAAGTGACGACGAAGCCCCACTAATTCACTACAAAGAAAAAAGGACAGGAGGCGAAGGAAAAAAAAAATCATGCCGATCCGATGGAAAAGAAAGATCAAAGAGTAAAAAAAACAATATATTATTGATTTAAAATTTCCTTATTTTTATCTACCAATGCTTATTATCTCCGTATTATTTAAAAGCTACGTACTCTTTTTCACCGGGCAACTTCACCTAACATCGTTTTTATTTTTAACTTACTTTCCTATATCAATGAATTTTGTTAACTGCTTCACTAAACATTCAATGTATGCAATTTATTACTTCAAAACAGATCAACAACAATCTTCTGATGCAATCTATACCCTCATACATCAAAAAGGTTTATATAAATCCTACCCTATAATAGATGTTTTTTCCTATATATGTCAAATATATGACTACAATTGCCATTAATGCTTCTGTTATGTTTTAGATCACTACTAAATTACATATGCTAAATAGGAGAAAATAAGATAAGTGTCACACCAACAATTCAAATTTTATCACCATCAAATCAACAATGACACACAACCGACAATCAAGGTAAATCTAATATGTTAAGTAGCTATCACAGTTCAAAATTAAATCTAACCCTTCTATTCACTTCACTTCACAGGTGATACAAATAGCACCACTCCTTTCAAATCAAACAGGTGATAAAGGAAAAAGAATTCCTTCTACCAGTAAAACTAATCAGTATGACAACCATACCAAAAAGAATTTTAGCAACACAGGTAAGAACTTACATAATCATGTAAACTCTAACATACATGAGTAGTTTGTACAACACGAACATATTTGCATACATACATACAAAAATATTACATCCTTTGTCTAAATGTACCAAAAGATGTTCCTCTTATAGAGAAAACTCAATTGCAGCAACCCAAATAATAGCACATTTAGAAGATGAACATCCACGTTTGAAAAAGCAGCCTAATATTAATTGACTATTTAGAGCATTATCTAAAGAGTACATTGAAAAAACCCTATTCATACCTTACATAACTTGAACATTCAATAACTTTATGAAATTAGATTTCTAACATATATCTCTAAAATATTTATATATATGGCAATTGTTTAAATTTATCTTCATCATATCTGCACATGCTGAAAATCGTCCCAGAATGTACTTGTTGTGCTGCAAAAAGATTGGAACATGAACCTCCAGCATTCTGTTGTGCAAGCAGATAAATTAAATTGGCAAACACTGAAGTACCAACAGAACTATACAAAATGTTTGAGGCATCTACTCCAGACGCGGTAGAGTTTCGCAAAAATATTCGTGCATATAATAGCATCTTTGCGTTTACATATTTTGGTGTTAACCTGGATAAGGAACTAGCATCTGCAAAAAAAAGTATATATATTCAGGGTACAAGGTCAAATTTATCACGATCTACCATCATTGGTACCGCGTGATAACAATCCTTGTTACTTCCAACTATACTTATTTGATACAAACAATGAATTGACCAACATGCTATCAAAGGTGAATGAAGGAATTCTTTCAGACCAAATTGCAAAAAAAAAAATCAAACAGGTCATGGAGAGTAACCCATATGCACAAACATTTTGCCAATTAAAAGACCAAACAAGTTTCCACAATTTTCAACTTCGTATTGCTGCAACTGCATGTTTGGATCAACGAGTGTACAATAGACCCTCAGTAAGTCAAGTAGCAACAATTTAGATCGATTGAAACAATCCAAATACGCCTTTTCATCGAGAAATAATTGTTCATGAGCACTCAGGGTACAAACATAGAGTAAAATACTATTTTGGTTGTTATGAACCTCTTCAATATCCTTTTTTATTCCCAAGAGGATAAGGTGGATGGAATCAAGGAATAAGAAAACAGAGCAAAAGACTACTTTACAGAAGAAGTGCTCACTCACCACCTATAGTCAATGATATTCCAACATTCATATCAGCTGATGCAATATTAGCCAACGAGGATCAAGGTAAAATATATCACATTATGCCCTCTTATAGCAAAATTTGTCATGTTCTTCACAAGTTATCAACTGATAAAATACATATACATGATATAAAATAATACTACCAAAGGCGTAAAAAATACAATTATAAGAAAATACACTTTTCTATTATACCAATATGGTAACTAACATAAAATAAAAATAATATTAATATGATTCCTTATACTTGTAGATGTCCGCCGTGAGAAAAAAGAAAATGTTTCTTATAGAGAGTACTATTGTTATAAGCTAGAACTACGAGAAATAGAGAGGTCAGTATTACTATTATGTGGAAGATTACTAAAAAAATTTGTGATTGACATGTACATAAAATTGAAAACAACAAGGCTAGAATATTTCAGAAAGGAACAATCAAATTTTAGAAGAGAGGTTTATCAAGGTATTGTTGATAGTGTCAGCCGGTAGAATGCAGGGGAGATAGAATTGGGCAAACAATACTACTTCCATCATCTTTTATTGGGGGACCACGAGATATGAAAAAACTCTATGTGGATGCAATGGCTTTGGTACAATATTTTGGCAGGCCAGATCTATTTATAACAATGACATGCATTCCTGACTGGATTAAAATCCAACAAGAATCGCGCCCCAAACAGACTCCTCAAGATAGACCTGCTGACAAGAGTATTCAGAGCTAAGTTGCAAGATCTAAAAGACCAAATTTTCAAGAAAGAATATTTGGAATTGTTGTTGCTCATGTATTCTTAGTAGAATTTCAAAAACGGGGACTAACACACATACACCTCCTTCTCATATTAAAAGAAAGGCACAAGATCAAATCAGGAGATTAATACGATAGGTTTATCTCAGCAGAGATTCCAGATAAATATGAGTATCCTATATTGCATAAATAAATGCTCGGGCATATGATGCATGGTCCATGAGGAAACAAACGTCCAACAAACACATGCATGCAAAATGGACAGTATAAATATCATTATCCAAGGCCATACAACAAAAAATCAATCCAAGCAAAGGATGGATATCCAATTTATAAAAGACGAATGGGTGGAAGAATAAAGATTGTTCGTGGAATGAATATGACAAATCAATGGGTGGTACCTTATATCCCTTATCTACTTACAAGATACAATTGTCACATTAATGATGAGGTCTGCTCAGGAGTCAAAGTAATAAAGTATTTATACAAGTATATCTATAAAGGACATGATCGATGTGCAATTTATGTTCAGTCTGACGATGGTGAAAATGTTATTGAAGAAATGCAAACATTCCAAGATGCAATGGGTCTCACCGCTTGAAGCACTATGGAGAATATATGAATTCAACTTGACTGAAATGCAACCTGCAGTCATCAACATACAACTACATCTTCCAGGAAAACATTCAGGTACACATATTAATGCATTATAATGCACATTTACTCTAGAGAATAATTATAATTGTCAAATACAAATACTGACTCAAAAAAAAAACATTGTTTTACTGGCAAAATCAAAATTTTAAAAATGTCATCGCTTGGGATGGTGTCAAGCAAACAATGTTGACCGAGTATTTTAGAATGTGATAAATTGACTCTGAAGCAAAAACACATATTTATAGAGATTTCCCAAAGTACTATGTTTGTAATTAAAGGTAAAGACTTAGACAAAAAGGAAAACAAGATCTGTAATTGGTCACATTGCAATCGGTAAGCCGAATGTAGTAAGCTATAAATTGATACACATTGATAATTTTTAAACTTATTAATTAGTACATATGGATTATATTGTACAGCTAATCCTCCAGAAAGGGAAATGTATTATGAGCGGTTGTTACTAAACCATGTAAGGGGACCATTGTCATTCAACGACTTATTCACGGTCAATGGTAAGCAATGTCAGACCTTCAAAGAAGCAGCCAAAGATAGAGGGTTAATTGAGTCCGACAACAGCATATCAGAATGTTTAAGAGAGGTTGTTGTCTTCAAAATGCCATTAACTCTCAGAAGTTTGTTTGCTACAATTTTGGTTCATTGTAATTCAACGGATATTAGAAAACTCTGGAAAACTTATTATGAGGATATGTCGAAGGACTTCGGTAGGATATATGGCAACTCACACAATACTATACTACAGTATACTCTGAATAGTATTAATAATTGCTTGCAAAGTATGGGCAAAAGCGTAGGCATATATGACATTCCTCAACTAGATCACAATTTCCTTGAAGCTGGTTCATCATAATGTAGAGAAATAAATGAAGAAATGTCCATGCATATACCAACAGAAGATTTTGATGCACAATCACAATTAAATCCAGAACATCATCATGATTTTACAAAAATAATGCAAACAAAAGATGCTGGAACAACTGGAATATTCTTTGTGGATGGACTCGGGAAAACTGGAAAAACATACATATACCGTGCATTACTTGTCAATGTTAGATCAAGAGGTATGATAGGTTTGGAAATAGTAACTGTGGCATAGCTTCTTCAATCTTACCAGGAGGACGTACAACATACTCGAGGTTTGAGATCCCTCTTCAAACAAGTGAATCAACTATGACAAACATGTCAAAGTAAAGTGGTGCTGCCAAATTGATTAGAAAAGGAAAAGTGATTATATGGGATGCAGCACCAATAGCAAGACGACAAACAACAGAAACAGTTGAAAAGAGCTTCAGAGACATAATGCACACATCGATAAACCCCTTCGGCGGCGAAAAATTCATGGTTTTTGGAGAATTTTCTATCAGGTGTTATCCAGTAGTTTCCAAAATCAACAACTCGAGCAGAAATTTTAATGCAAGCTTGTCAAATATATCCTGGCCTTTGAGGAGAAGATTCAATTTACTAAACTATAGAGCAAGAACGATTCAACATTCGTAGTTCTGACTTCGGTGGTAACGGTGACTGAACCAACAATGAGAGAAAATTTAATCCTCCTCCCAGAATCTGAACATCAAACATTCCAGGATGAAATTCCCAGAAGAATCCATAATAAAAGAGCTATTTTCAAAACCTGTAATAAAAATGCTGTACGCCAAAGAGTCAATGAAAGAGCTATTTACAAGCATAAAATGACCATGTGGGATAAAATTAACGACAGTTAATATCTCAGTTCGCCAGGTGAATCAAGATATTGATAGTCTTTGACTCAGCATAAGATTTCCACCAACAACTATTACCAAGAAGACAGCTAAATATTTTAACACAAACGGTCTCTGCACACACATAGTATTGAATTTAAATACATTACAACTTACAGAGGCGTAAAATTGTTAAGCATGGATAGATTTTTTGACTATCTTATTAAATGGAGGTCAAATTGAAGGAAAATCACCATCCTGTGCTAAGAAATTTGTCGGACCCTTCACGGGCTTATTTGCAATGGCACCAATGATATGTCTAGGCTTTCTCCTAATATATCCTGCATCAGAATAATCAAGTGTCATTCTGCAACGAAATCATGTGCTTCTTCAAGAATACAACATATCCACCACCACAAGAAATGAGGATATCCATTTAAATTCTTCGAAGCAATCCCTACGCCTTTGCTTTGCAATGACTATAAATAACGCTCCATGTCAAACAATTCACAATGAAAATGTTTTTCTCACTATCATTGTACTGGCGTTATCAGAGGGAATTCTTAGTCCCCACCAAAAGTCTTGTTTTAACAGAGTAACCAACACGTCCAAAAAGAACTACCCAAATTCACCGTCGTCTATAAGAAGTTTTAATGTACGATCCCCATATCCATGGTATGGTATTCTACCTATAATTAACTATTTACATATAGTAAAGTACTAACCACCGTACATGTTTCCAATCACAGGTTTAGAGACGCAAGACAACCTATGCAAACATCTGGTTCTTAGTACCCATACTCTTCAAGTGTGTAGGGTCATTTTCGGAATAGTTCTTTCAGTACTATTGATTAGCTTTTCCTCCATTATTATATTCTATTATAATGTTTAATTTAGTATTATAAATATTGACAGTACTTTTTCGTACTTCGTTTAACACTTCATATTAACTGCCTGTTTATCGATTCTACTTATTATGTAACTGCCAAGTGAAATCTTTTTCACTAACAACATCACTTATACCCTCATGTAATCATCAAAAAGACAATAAACATCAATGTACGCTTCTACTACATGAATATAGTTCACCCACCCACTCAGGACAACACTCTTTTTACAATATCTCTTCACAGATGACTGATATAACTTAACCACCATGCTCACACACGTGCAACGCACTGCACCTGACTAGTTATATATGCATATTAACTCATGGAGAAATATTGAATAACAAAATGGACACATAAACCAATCCTGAACGCATAACTAAATTTTCTAGATTTAACTATGGAAGGATATAATAACACAATCCAATTATGATAGGATTATATCACAACAATTAAACCCGATAACAAATAGTAATAACATAGACCCAGGATATATAGAAGCACCACTTATAGGAACAGTAAAATTATGGTTATAAAATTATCATAGTAAGTTTTAAAACTTTAAGAAGTCACAAACATCCTATGGCGAATTAGCTACTACAACTATTGAAATATTATATCAATATGAATAGCGTAAGAAAATGAATTTAAGCAGTTGAAATGAAGTAGAAGAAAAATCATAATCGAAAATCTAATGATAAAATTACAATAGTGTAATTGTGTTACATAAGATGAATATACATTTTCATTTAGGGAATACTATTATAAAGGAACACTATCACAGAAGAAAGTAAAGAAATAAGATACATTATATTTTACAAAAGTCCCAACCTTTAATTCAAAAGTGCATACCAGTTGGAACGAAGCAGAATTAAACATGATACCTAGGAGCTAGATAAATTCTTGTCAACTATGTTTTAATGGAATAGTGTGGAAAACTTACAGACGAAATCAAAAATTGGAAAAACTATAGTAACAAATTTGGCATTGTTTGCCAAAAATGAAACGGCACCGCCTCATTTTGGTTGTACGGATAGGTTTATAAATTGAAATAATAAAAATACAGATCAAAATACAAAATAAAAAAAATCGAGAATAAGTCTATGTCAAAACTACAAAATCAAAAGACCATATAGACCACACAAGAAAACTAACATAATGTATGTGATAGTTATGGAAATTTGGACATATAGCCAGAGACTGTAATTAACCTTAACAATCCAAAGAAAAACGAATATCAGAAATAATTAAACGATGAAAATATACGCAGATAGAGTAACATAGATTATGAATTAAAGAAGTGAAGATCGCAATAATATTAATATCATAAAATGGAAATGGATAATGATATCGAGAATGAAATCAGATTAATGAAATTCTAAATACACCAATGACTGAAACAAATTACAAAATACAATACAGAAGAACATCAAGACTAAGAATCCTTAGAAGAAAATAATATTGATCATAATTATTTGAACAATAAAAGGTAAAGAATTAGATCTAACATTTGCAAAAATATTCGAAATACCAATAGAAACTGGTTTCAACGACAAAAAGAGAATACTATGTAGTAAGTCAAAGAGACAATCAATAGATTTTAAATGCATAAAGGAAGGCCCAAAATACCAATAATAAACAGGAACAATAATAAATAAAGAATCAGACCTTAAACTAAAGATCCAATTAATATGTACATTAGGAGGAACAAAATATAAGAAAAGCATGTTTTAGAGAATGAATAGTCACCCATAGAAATATACTTAGCTTATGATAAATCTACAACCCTAGAAGAAAATATAATACGTGCAGTAAAGGTTACCCATATACCAAAAATTTAAAATTTATATAAGTGCTTTCACCCTCATAGCCCATAAATGACAGAACGTAGATATCACTATTATTAGATTGGAAAATGTCGGGAACAGAACTAGACCCCCAGACGTAAAATATTTAATTTACAGTAAATGTAAAAACTTATATGTTTTCACAATAAACTAAAATAACAGCAAAAAAAATAAAAAAAAATAAATGTAGGAAGATCCTTTTGAAAGGATGTCCAATCAAGATAAAAATGATTATAGTTATAATTAGACTCGATTATAGACGAGGGACTTAGAAATAGTAAAGAAAGATTAGACCACATCAAAAGAATAAATTGTGAATAACACAAATCATAAAACGAGTACCTCAAAAAGAATAGATAAACCTCCACAAAAAATTACTGAAAGATGAAATAAAATCACATCATTAATGTATACCGAAGAAACTAAGAAAAGTAAATATTATTGGAGTGTGGAGTACCAATAGGTAAATAAATTTAAAATATCATGAGATGAAAATATTATTGTAATAATAAAATGGTAGAACAAGTAAACCATATAATCCTAGGAAGACAAACATTGATCAATAAATTATAAAAATAAATGAGTATGTAAAAGAAAACTTTTGGGTAGATAAAGAATGAAAGTACATATACTTGCAAGATAATAATCAGGGAGGGATTTACAACCGAATTTTTTATAACAACCGATGATAGATACGGAGACATAAGCAATTCATACACTTATTTTACCGGAAGATGAATGAGAAAAATTAAAAACGCCGATATTAAGTGACAGGATTTACTACTGAAGGAATGCAATGATCACATAAGCAAAAAATAATAACAATACAAATCTGGGATAAGATATTAACTACTATAGAGATATATATTTTGAAATTGTCTACAAAAGAATCTATTATGAATGCCTTTTTTATAAAAATTATACCTCCATATATTAATAACAAAAACACACGTGTGATTCACGACACGCCCATTTAACAAAAAATAGAAGTCAAAAGATTAAATCCCCAAAAACTAAAAACACCCTAACAATGGATCAAAAGAATTGATACAAATTACCCAAAAGTTAAGAAAATTACAAGAAGAAGATCCTAAGATAGAATTAATTATATTCTCTATAAATAAGAGTAAAAATAATCCAGATAAGTAGAATTATTATATAGTGAAGATGCCTTACCAGGCTGGAAAGACATAAACCAAAGGCAATTGAGCTAATTATTAATAATAGTATAATAACCCAAAATCATTTTAATGATTTATAACGAATTTAAGATACATATACATGAATTATTAGAAAAAGAATATAACACGAAATCAATAGTCAGCCCCAAGGTCTGGCATTTAGATTAAATAACATAGTGAACAAAAGAGAAAAAACAGATGGTATTGATTAAGAATTTAAATTCAAAACTCAAACATTAATTATCTGATCCAAATAAAATATTAAAGCTAATGAAAATACAAGGATATAATTTATTTTAGCAATTTGATTGTAACTCAGAATTTTAATCCTTAAACTAGAGAAAAGTCTAACCAACTAACACCTTCACTGTAATACAAGGATTTTATGAATGGAATGTATTACCTTGGATATAAATGCACCATGTAAATATCACTCAACATTGTGAACCATTAACTTTAAAACAAATAGAAACTTGTATATATAGCGTCGTGTGATGATATACTTATTATATTCCAAAAAATAAATGAACATGTAGATTATTCTAAAAAATTATTCATATAATAGAATATTCGGACATAAATCTAAGTTAAAAGAAAGCAGATAATAATTAAAAATCAAATAGAATTCTTAGGAATACAAATTAGATAAACGGAATAAAATGCAAACAATATAGTACAAAAATAATTACCTCAACGCAACACTAGACACAAAGGAAATTACAAATACAATCATTCTTAGGCCTAGTAAATCAAGTAAGAGCGACATACCAAAATTAGCAGAAATAATTAAACCAACCACAAAAAATCCAAAGAATATATGTAATATCAGTTTATAAAAAATACCACTACAGATCCAAAAGGTAAAATTTTAATGAAAAACTTACCTAAACTATCTTTCCACTTTCCAGATGAAATAAAATTTACTTCCAAATAGAATTAGAAGATGCGAGTGAACAAAGTTTATGTAGAAAGTAAAAACAAGTATGATGCCATACAATAGAATATCATTAAGGATTATTCAGGACATTTAATATACAGAAATAAATGGGATTAAAAAGAAAAAAGAATATATTCATATTAAGTGTTTTATTATCATTTGAACCATATATTGTAATACCAAATTCATTATAAGACAGATAATACAAAGTAAAATGGTGGCTGTAACAGAAATACAAGTTTCTATAATAAACAAAAGAAATAGGAGATTGGTATTAAATATATTAAAGTTCACATTTACAATTGAAGTAATAAAAACTGATAAGAATGTTATTGCAGATACTTATCACGACAAGCTACTCAACTGAGACTAAATGAGAGATACAATTGGAAAGTACCGAAACTATTCTACCTTTTACAAAAGTGGATAGTAATGGATACAGATACAAAAGCTAAGAAACAATTAAGAAATCGGAAGTCTATCTAGCATAAGTCAAGCAGCGGACTATAAAAATAGTGGAACTTGTCAATGAAAGACAGACACAAAGAATCTAGAGCTAACGGTGACTTGGAAAACACCTAATAATTCATAACCTTGTTTAAATACGCTGCGTTACAAGCCCACGAGTTAATGAAAGACATAAGAATTCAAACTTAAACCAGTATTCGAAAAAAAACCATACCTCGAGCTAACACCAAAACATACTAACTTCAAACCACAACTTTCTACTTACAACACAAATAGCCTACACCATTACAAAAAGAACATATTAACCATATTACGCGAATCTATATAGAAAATATATTAAACAAATTCAAACGGTTTTTAAACCTTACCTGATCTACTACCACCAAGAACCCAACCAGATTATTTAACCCCAAACTTATAATGCTATAATAAACATGCTTGCACACACCGAAAACTAACGACAACTACTTATGACATGTTCCACCACTATGGATTACTAAATACAGTAACATCTGCCCGAGAGGAACTAAGTGGAGCCGGAGATACATACCATTAATTACTTATAAGAAGTTAATAAGAAAATTTATTCTATGTAAATTTTTATACGAACAGCCAGATAGTAGACGATGGAGTAAAAACCTCTGATACAAGAGTAAAGATAGTATTCACAAAAGATAGGATAATACCGAAAGATAGTGAACAACAACCAGAGATACCAAAAAAGTCAGATCACCCAGATGTCTATGCCCAAATAGAATAATTGTATATCAACTATTATAACAGAACTCGCCAAAAATTATTAAACGGAAACACTATATAGGTACTAAGCAATGATCACTTAATGATTTATTCCAGGTGATTTATCATTTATTAAACAGAAGAACACCTACTACCAAGCACTTAAAGTTGGGATTTTATTTCGCAAAAATATTAACAGGTATTGCAGCTAATTGGTCAACAAATACCCCTATCACATATGTTCAAAATGGCAACTGAGAAGATAATAATTCCATAATTCCAGACGTCCACTGGAAATAAGAGATAAAGAAGGAGAATGACAAAAATATGAGAAGATAAAAGATAAGACGAAGATAATACAGAGAAGATAAAGATGAAGATAGAACACAAAACCGTTCTTTGGCCACATAAGCCAAAAGTAGATATGTTAAAATTTCTTGAAATAAATAGTAGTAGTCACAACCTTAACTTAGTCCACATATGCATGTGCATTAATTAAAGATATGTTGACAAGTGTAAAGTATGGTAGTTAGGGTGTCTTATCAAAAAGACAGTTAAAGTAGTACGGCATGGATAGTTGTAAAGTAAGTGGTAGAGTATATAGTGCAGTAAATGCACTAATCCTTTTATTAAATGAAGGAAGTGTAACATAAAGGATGGACACATGCTTGATATAAAACTTTATTTTAAAACACTCTCTCAACTCCAAATTAGTATTAGATAAATGGAGCAACAATCTGAAATCCAATAAGAATATTTCATATAGCATGAATACGCAGAAACAAAGGTATAATTTTTTTAAAAATCTGCGTAACTAATTTCATAGTATTCCTGAATATCATATATATGATTGATATTTTATGTTATTATTATGCATTAGAATTTATTTGAAATCATGAGTTCTAGTGTTTTAGCACACTGAAAACATGAGACAACTTCTATATTATGCCATCCTCATGTTGAAACCGGTAGGCGAGGGAAAAGTCGTTAGGGAGTAACAAGTTGAGCCACTGATAAGAAGAAGTATCTGCTAAAGTAACGATGCCTAGTATGACAGAAAAAATGATAAACAGATATCTGTTATAATATGTCAATATAAATTTTAATAAAAATTCGATTCAACGAATAATGGATAGAAGGATAATTGAAACCCCGCACAAACAACAACCTGACCAATGCATACATGACGATGATAAAAGCTAATATTTTTTTAATCTTAAATATACTTCAAGGTATAGAAATAATTGAATTAAGAAGAATAGTGGGAACAAAATATTTAAATGATCACGAACCAGAAGATATATTAAATCAACATATAATGAAATAGATCTCGAGATTTAGACCATGAAACAATATAATTGTATGAGTTTATAAATAATTCAAATTAAATGACATGGATTTCACAATTTTTGGATAAATTATGGAAAATAATAAAATTATAGCACTTAATGGAGGAAATTTATATAAGTTCAAAGACCCCAAGATATGTTATATTTTGAATATATCATAAAAATATTAAAAAATATTTAGATTAAAACAAATTATGATTTCTTAAAACTGCCATTCGGTCTAACGACCATACAAACACGACACTATCGTGAGAAGAACCGACAGATCTGAAGTCAACTTCATAAATTACTTTCGTCAACTCAAAAGTAGTTTTTGCCCTGATTTTTGGATATACTATAAGACTTGGAAGTCTAGTTTCGTACAAAATCCAAAGCTGCTAACATTTGACATCACAATCAATACGATTACCTTATGAAACAATTATTTGCACAACATAATAATGTATCTAATTATATTATGAATCATGCACTTATCATCCAAAATATTGCAGGATAACGCCAGTTTAATCCGAGCATTTCTCCTGCATCGCGTCCCCGATGTGTAAGTTGGAGAGAATGTTCATCACCAAAAAATGAAAAGATAGCAAGGAACAACCCGTGCACTCTGCATCGAGCATAGGTAGGTTTTTCGACAAGAATAATTCTTTTTTATGTCCAATTAGGTTTTGGCCACCAACAAATATAACATTACTTAATCATTTATGGTCTCAGCCTGTTAGATAAACAACAATACCAATGAAGCATCTCATGAAATGAGAAGAACTATGCACATCATTTTACGCTATAGAAACTCCCAATACATATTTGATAAAGAGAAGACTACACCGAACTTTTTAAAACAACTACTAACCAACATTCCTGAACCACTACTCTTGAGAGGTGTAACAAGGTGTCCAAGACAAAGAGTACAAAACAACAAAACATCAATGGCCTCTATCATCCAAACCATGCTTTGCTTTCTCCAATACGATTGAAGCAGAGTGCTGTAGATAATCCACAGATCGCGCATAAGAACACACTAAGCCATGTAAAAACACTGGATTCTTCCAATTCTGATGATTCTTCATCTCCATTAATTTTGGAGTATTTGACAATTTAGAGGCTCATCCACACTTGTGTCTAATGGATAACCGCAAAGATAAGGATATTCCCTCGTAGCTAGCTGCTTTTTGTTGAAAGTTCCAAATTAGTTTAAATCGAACTGCCCCAGATCATTTGTTGTATGTCCACACTGAATACTACTTGGCCAAAGAATTCAGCTCATTAGACACCAGGAATGCTCCCATTCAATCTGTTGCAGTAAAGGGCTAAACTCTTCATTTCCTGTAATTGGAGAAGGTATTTGGTATTTCTTCCAATGAATGATGTGAGACAGATTTATAATGTATGTATAATTGCTCATTTTCCCAGATCTCAATGGAATGTCATCAACTTCACCAGTAATCTGTTTTCTTGAGATATCAATACCCGACATATATTTAGATGCTCCCTTATATTAGTGGTATGATTTTCTTTTGGTCGCAAACTGGACCACATTTTCTGCATCCATTCTCCCCCTTTGTCTCAATTAAAATGCCATGAAGATTGGGTAGTGCCTTCAACCATATCCAATTGTCAAAAAAGTGTTACCATGGATTCCAATTATGTCTTATAAAAATAATAGTGATTTCTTTTCTTCTTTGCAATCCTTTTTTGGGCTTTGTTAAGTTACCCAAACAAGGAAGAGTGGACCATAAGTTTATTGAAAGATAATTCCATATAGATAGCATATTCAACATACATATCTGAATTGGGAATCCCTGCCCTTCCAATTGGTTATGGCTAAGGCGAAGATAGTTTATAGAATTAAGCTAGCCTATGGTGTGTGGGATATGTCTGTAAATTGTGTAGCGAGTCAATGTATCAGAGAGAGAATTGAAAAGTAACATGTTCCAGTCCACCACCCACTTGATTTTTCCAAGATGTATGTGTTTTCAGAGGTAAAGACTCCACACAGAAGGCATAAAGCCGGAAAGCCTGTTTTCAGATATAGCTAAGGACCTGATAAGCTTACTTGCAAATCCTAAAACTGGCCATCGAACCCTGTAGATGATTCTTTGACAAATCAAGGCTGTAACCTCTTGTATTATCTGTAATCCACTCGGAATCTCCCAGTGAAAATTATTCCTGCTGGCAGCCAAGATAAAAAGGGATGTGATAAACTGTTTGCTAGGTAGTGTCCTTCAAAGTTATTCCATTGAAATACAAAAAGGAAACATGGTGGGACTTTGACCTCCAAAAATAGTTTTCCCCTTTCACTTGTTTGTTTGACAACCGAAGGAACAACAATTGTGGAGAACCATTACCACATCACTCTAGGAATTTCGATTTCTCCATATAAGATATTGTTAGATAAGGTCTAAAGTTTCTAAATGAAGGCCACTAATTTTTGGAAGGTATGGACCTTCAAAGAAATTTTGTGACATGTTTCAAAACGATAGCTTGGAAAGGCTAAACTCATTTTGTCTGGAATATGCCCATTTAATTTGTTTATTAGAAACATCAATTGTCTCTATATGGAGGTGGGCACTCCGATGGAACTGAATGGTCCTCTGAACGCAATTATCTCTACCATAGATCGCTGGCAGTCTGGTGTTATTTTCTAACAACCATGTCGGTAACTTTCTGCATTGATTTTTCCTCGATATCAATAATCCTCAGCCATATGGTAGTGAAAGGAAAAAGGCAATTTTTAAGAGCTCTAATCTTTTGATCGCAAAAAACTCCAACTGGAAATTTGGAATCCCATTTTGGTATTCGGTGTCTGTAATTATTGTATTTATAAAACCACTCCAAGTAGAATCCATTTTTGAATGGTTTAAAAATTGGCTGAATGATATAGGAACATCAAATTGGTTATAGCCGCAAATATCCAAGTAATTCAGTTGATGTGAGTCTCCTCCAATAGAATGGGATGCTATATTTCCACGTAGTTATTCCCATCCAAACTCACGATCGAAGTATTTCATGTTTCCAAGACAACCGAAGCATTTGTTTCCCTTTTTTCCCGGTCAAATTAATGGTTAACAAAATCCAGCTCTTTCAGGTGTTTGATTCCACACCAAACCTATATATATATATATAGGTTCAAACTTTAGCCAAAACACTTTCTATGATAAACACACCACACACACCTTATTTTTAAAAATTTTTAATTCTAATGATTGTTTTTGATACGAAGGAAAATGTTATTTATTTATCGTATTTGCGACTTAAGAAAAAATTATTGTTCAAAAAGTATTTTTATAATGTAGACAAATAATTTTAAATGTGAGGGATGGGAGGGGGACGTTATGAGGTGCGTGGAGCTTAACAAGTGAATGTGTTTTTTTTGCTATGGTTTCGGTATCGCTTTGCAAACTCGATTAGCATACCCACTAGGGGTCCCGCTGTTTCAAGACGGGTGCACACGATTAGTTTTTCCACGGGTCCTGGAGAGGTGGCCGATTTGTAATGCCTCCATGGGCGCCAGCCGGTTGGTGCTTCTTCCTACTTCTTAGGGAAAAAATTATATTGTCATTATTAAAATTTTTGTTTTTTATATTAAATGTTTTTTCAAATATTTAACCAATTGAACATGATCAAGAAATTAACCTCATATGACTATTTTCATGAAGGCAGGTATTAGTTTGAAAACAGAAGTGAAATTAAATACATTTACCTTGATTAGGGATGGTGTCCATTATTTCGACGCAAAAGCTATACTGATACTTAAGAGAAGTCAGATGTCCCAATGTGTTTTTGGGAGAAATGTCATTTATAGAAGATCCCTCAAGTAATAGGGTACCCAGTGTGCTCAGATTTCTTAATGCTAAAGGTAAAATAATAAAATCATATTTTCGCAAAAGAAAAAGTGGCGATAGAATTAAGATCCAAGACATTAATTTTGAATTTTGGCTTACCGTAAATTATGTGGTATCCGGTGAGATCACTATTTTTATAAAAATGATTTAAGAGATGAGAATGATTTGGGTTGTTAACTCCTGCTCGAGTTGGATTGGACTTCCCATAGTAAACTCCGAAAAGAGTACTCCTTTTTTTGCTACTTTTAAATAAATCATATAGTTTTTATATAAGAATGAATAGATCAATCTATAATCAGAAGAAAAAATAAGATAAATAATTAATCTATAAATGAATTAAACCTAACAATCGCATTGATTATTGTACCTTTGTCATTGACAAGCTCTCTATGTTGTTATCCGAGAGATCCAGATGTTTCAAATGCTCAAAGCAATTATAATCTAACGATATTCTCACAGATAAATATTTGATATGCGAAGAAATAAAATTGTATTTGGGTTTAGGGTGGAAGAGGCGTAACAAACCATTCATTTCGATATATCCATTTATTTTGGTGGAGGCTAGATTGAGATGCTTGAGAGTATGAAAATCTTCAAGTGCTGTAAAAGATGGTGGGAATTGAAGTTATTAAAATTCAAATTGGAGTTTCTCATCTCTAAATTCCTCAGTTCCACCTGCATATGATTTTATGAAAAGGAAATTCTACTTAGAATTAGTGTTAATTTGATTTTTTCTGAGTTTTTGTTGTGGGAAAGGACAGCTTACCCAATGCAAAAAGGATTTTATATGGTACCGATTCCATAACCTTCACACCAAAGTTCTCTTACATTTGTTTTTAGTCCTCCTCCACATTTTTACTCTTCTGCCTTCATCCAAAATTACAACAACTATACTATAAGTATTATATATATTGCAAACTATAATGGCCAGTTAAAGATTTTATGTTGGGGTATACTTAGTGCTATTAATTCTTTGGTATGCTGAAAAGAGGTATCACACTACACCAAGTTTTAAGAACCCGAGAGATGAATCCAACATAAAAGATGATAGTAAAACTTAGGATGGATCGTATTATATTGCAAATCTAATACTTTTCAGTTGGGAAGTTGTCTTGTTTACTGACCCCTGGATACCAAAATAACATGTTTAGTAATACATATATATATGATTATAGTTGTCGCGTAATTCAGAAATAACATATACCTTCATTTCTTGTCCATCCTCTAAAGATTTTTGGGAAGACAATACAGAACTTGCAGATTGAATGGAAGAAAGAGAGAGGCATTATTCCAACTGGTCCAACCGTCTTCCTTAGCCAAGCCTTGATGCAAGATCGAGTTTTGATAATTCAAACCTGTTTGCTAGTTGCATTTTGACACTTCTCCAAAACACAATCTGTAAAACCATTGTATTGTACCTTCCCAATCAACCAACAATTCGCCATTCGACTGATTATGTTGTTTTGCAGATCAAGAAGAGCATTTTCCGCTTCCTCCACACAACCATTCGCCCCAAATTTCTATACGAAAGAACGCTACAATCAACTTAATCTTTCCCGTATCACTCTACTTATTTTCTGCAGCTAATTTCTTTTCTACTAACTAGTGTTTTATATAGGGCAGAATTATACTTTTCGTTTAGGAATTTAGCCTAACTCAATAATTTGTTATTTAATCGTATTTCTAAAATGCAAAATTCATAATTTCAATCCCTAGCTTATTTTTAAAAGATTATATTTGCCAACCATAAAAATAAAATCTCCTACCTCATCATATCTACCCGTAAAATGGATGGTGGAAATGAAACAAGCTAGCTAGTGTGATCACCAGCACTCAATTTTGTTTGTTTAGTGATTCCAACCTCTTTGAATAGGAAAGCAAGCTTTTAAATATTATGTGATGACTAAGGGATAGTTATTCCATGGTTGTATATAATTTCTATGGAAAATCCTGAGGTTAATAATTCATAAAAGTTCTAAGAACCTCTTAATAGAAAATTCCTCTTGTTCATTTTAATATTATACGTAAAATTTTATTAATTAATACTCGATAAAATTTAATAATCTTTTCAGATATGTTTTCTCCTATCTTTACTTGGATTAATTTTAAAAAAAAATTGCATTTTTTATTGATTTTAATATTTCAAAATCGATAGTTGATTTGTTTTTATTGTGATCCAATAATTCATTCCAACCGCACCTTAAACACTATTACCTTTATAACAACTCTTATATTTTTTATTTTCCTTGCTCTCAAATCACTTCCCACAATCAACAACATAAAACCATTTCCTCTTACAAGGAGAGACACCTCTTGCTCACAGACAATGTGTATCATGTAAGCAAATATTTCCGTCCACTAGGTTTTTTTAAATTTGACTGGACAATTGTATCAGTTGCAATGTCTTGTATACTATAGATCATCAAAAACTTCATTATCTAGGCACCGTGAGTCCCGATGAATCAAAACTGAAGCCAACACCGTTGCGCGACATCCTCCTGATACCATGACTGTAATCCGCAAAGTTACAATAAGCAGAGAATTACCGTGTAATTTGATACATTATTATGGTGTTTATACGTATCGAGATACTGATATATGTATCTAGTTTATATCATTGTATTTTAGAATTGTGAGTATTAATGAATAACTGGAGATCTACATATATTTTCCTACGCTTGGTTAAATAATATTTTGTTCAAATTAGAGAAAAAAAAAAAGACCTATGCCAATAACATTGGCAATATATTTTAAGTTGATGTAACGTGCCAACTTGCCCTATTTTGTGTGTATCCCATCCCCTTAAACCCCCCCCCCCCTCAAAACTCCATCGCCTCCTCCCCCCCCCCCCCACTTTTTGTTTTTTGCTCGAAAACTATGTTTAATTCATTATATTGAAATATCCATCTTTCCTTTTTAATTTTAGTTTATATAAATCGACATTTAAAAAAAAGAAAAAGAAATACCAGTCCAAAAACCCAGTGTGTGTACGCAATAGTTCAGTTTGCATTGTCGAAAAGACTTATAATTAAGAATTTTAATTTATTTTAAACAACGATTAAATGATCTAGGAAAATATCTAAAATAGTGACAACGTTCATTTACATGATACATGTGTTTAAATTGTTGGGTCTCATATGATTAGGGTTCCCACACGTTTGTTATCCTGTAAAATTTTTTTGGCTACAATTAATGTAAGTTTGAATAGTTCTATTTCAGTTTGGACAATCTACAAGTTTGTAATTTAAGTTCGAATTGTTCTCATTTTGAATTTGAAAAGTTAAAATGGAATTTGTTATCTTGAATCACGTTTAGGCACATGGTACCCAGGTCTCAAGTTTTGTAACACCTGGAGGAGATTAAAGAGTTTGTTTTGTCATTGCTCCTAAAATCAACTTACTTTTAGAAGTATTTTTTTTTAAAAAAAATAACCATTTCACATTTCAGAAAAGGCATTTTGAAAAACGAATTCCTATTTAACAAATTCATTTGAAAGTGATTTGATTAACAATTTTTGTTTGGCCTGAATTTTTCACAAAAAAAAGGTGTTTTTTAGATCAATTTAAATTTATTAATTAAAAATGTACAAAAATGACATGTAGAATATGTGCGTTTATTTATTTTAACTGTATATAATTTAAGTGTCTACACGTGCAAACATGTCCAAGTACTAATTATAAACTACGTTTCAAGAGAGCTTTAAGCATTTGATATGAATCGGAAGCTACAAGCAAACCTCGAAAAGACCACGAGTAATAAGAACCAGAGATATACCAAAAGACACAATATTTACGTGGTTCGGTCAATCGACCTACGTCCCAAGGAGATGAGCAATCCACTAATAAATATGAGAGTACAAATAAATAGGGAAACAACCTCAACCAATTTACTCGATACCTGGGAAGGTTCCACACAAGTGATAAACGTATCAAACTTGTGGCCCAAAAATCTTCTCCTCTAACCAAACTCTCAAAGCAAGCCCTTAGACTCAGACTAACATTGTGAATGCTATTAAGTTAGAAGGAACATGCCTCTATATATAGTCCTAAACCTTTTCCTACAGAAAAAAATTATCCAAATCCAAACCTTTTCTAAAGGACAACTATTTATTGTAAGAAATTTAGGGCAAATAACCAACAATCTCCCCCCACTTGTCCTGCATTTCTGACAAAGATAAATTTGTCCAACTTGTTTACAATTAATCTTCTTCCACACAACCTTTCTTCTCTCTCCATACCTCCTTTGAATTTTTATGTCTCCACACAGAGAACCTCTCTGAACCATGTCTCCAACAAAAATCTTCATGACTTCACAAAGGTTGCGACTTAACTACAACAACCCGTCAAGATGAATACCTCCTCCGTCGAACCTGTTTCAAATCATCGATTTCGAACCACTAAACCGAATTCATCATTGAATCTGCTCTGATAACCACTTGGTATGGGAGAATAGGAAAAACAACCGAACAAGTAGTTGTAAATGGGCCGGAAGCTAGCAAAGCAACCCTCGAAGCCACGAGTAAAAGACAACAGAAATAATAACCAAAAAACACAAGATTTAACATGGTTCGGCCAATCGACACCTACTCCACCAAAGGAATGAACAATCCATATAAATATGATAGTACAAAATAAAGAGGGGAACAACCTCAACTACATTCAACTCCGTAATACCAGTAAGTTCCCCAAGTGATACGTATCAGCTTGTGACCCACAAATACACCCCTCTAACCAAACTCTTAAATCCGCTTAAGACTACCTTGTGAATGCTGATTATTAGAAGGAACATGCTCTATTTTATGTCCTATACCTTTTCTACAAGAAAAATGAATTAGTCAATCCAAAACCTTTTCCTAAAAGGAAAACCTATTTTGGTAAGAAATTTAGGGCAAATAACCCAACCCTTATAAATGAATATGAACATCTTGACTTGAGTAGGCTTATTCACCTTTGGTCTTGTATTTGTTATAGATAAATGTTTAATGAAGTATAGATCGGTAGAGCTAAGATGGTGTCCTTTCTAAGGATGACTAATAGTGGAATCTTCATATATAAAAGACGGTTAAGAATATGAAAGTCTAGGTCGGTAGATCTTAAGATTTTTTCCCTTCTAAGCATGACTAATTGTGTAACTCCTCTATAGAAAATAAAGTTATAATGAGATATCATCTTTCGAGACCATTGAATGAACCCTATTGAGACCCATCTTTGTAGGTGTCCATTATGACTATTAAACTAAGGTTGGTTCCTTTTTCATATGGTCCCTTAATGTTGAACTTACTCTATGAAACAAAGCTAAAACAAGCGAGTATTTTATGGTTTGCATCTCTATTTGAGAATAGACTAGAGTGAAATTTATCTCTACTCCTACTTAAATGACACTAGATACATAAAAGACCATCATAATTCTTTAACCATTGCTACATGGGATGTGTCCTAGTTCTTACTAAACCTTGGCAATTAGAATACCTCATCGTAGTAGGTTAGAACTCCAGTTCCATGCACACATAGTAGTATTGTCTATGTCGTTTTATTTTTCTATTATCATCACGTGGGCTACTGCTATATTTGGATCATTCTATGAAGTTTGGTAGTTAACTGGGGTGCTCTCTAGACATTGCACGACTAAACTTTTGATATGTTTGTATGTGAGTCCCTAGGTCTTTCCAAGACCATTATGTGAAGTCTCTAATGAATAAAATGTCTCAATTGACTTAATGAGATCACTACTTTATCTAACGTACGATGAATAAAAATTTGCTCTGTCTAGGGTAGCTTTGAGGTTGGCTTAGTGTAAACTTGAAAGGGTGGTTTGCGGTCTCTTTTTTTTTTTTTAATCTATGTGAATCTTAATTACCCTTAGGTGTGGAGGTACATGATAACGATAAGAGAATATCTACCTAGATAAACTTTGGTGTAAGAATGGAAGCTAAAAGAGGTTACGGTAAAGGTTGAATTTTAGTTCACGGTATGTCCTTCAATATTTGAAAAATGCTTATGTGATATCTTGTATGTTTCTAGGTTTGAATGTTGTTCTTATACTTATACTATGATGTTTTAATCAAAACGAGCATCTTTATAGGAATATACGTTTCTCATGATTTTATGCATTACGCTATACTTAGTACAAGTTTTTGTACTAGTTTCATACATTTTGTTTATCTCTAAATGTGTAGGTGGCGTTTGAAAGGAGTCTCAAAGTTGAATCTTGGATTAGTATTCATTCAAGCAAAGAGTATAGTATGTCCTCATTAGATCCGAGGATATCTTGATGTTTATTTTTCATTATTGATGTATTGTAATAGACATAGCTATTTTCTATATGTTGAATTATGAGTCGTGTACCAGTATATTCGTATGTCTAAGAAGGAGACTTTGAGACTTATCCGTTCATTATGTTTTTCTATAAAAAGAGATTATTTTGTATGAAAAGTTTTAATTCCGCACTACTTTTCATACATGTATGCAATGAATGGTACGAAAGGGCTTGTCTTAGACCTCTGAGAGGTCGACGATGCTGTGCCATGATTTGAGAATGCCCTAACATCTAGGGGTACTCTTGGGTCGTGAAAAAACTCGGCATTAGAGCATAAGGTTATGAAGTAGTCTTAGTAATCAAAAAGTCTAAAAAATCCACGTCTAGTAGAGTCTTGACCATCGGTGTGAATCGCGAAACATCTATGGGCGAGAGGTTATGAGATGATAGAGTTTCCCTTCTTTTCTACTCCTACGTCGTGCTTTAGAGTAAAAAGTTATAAGTGCTCTCTCCTTATGGTTTTTCTTGTGTTCCAGGAAGATGAATACGAGGAGGACACCAGCTAGGAGGGTTGAAGAGAATGATGTGAATGATGGGCTTCCTCCCTAGGGTGGAAATGTTCCACAAGTTAAGCAAGTTCCTCAAGGAGTTCAAGATGATCAAGTACCTATTGTGGAAGGAGATAATGAGGTTCCGGTTATTCCCCCAGAAATGGATAGTGGGGATATTAGAGAAACTCTCCTTACCCTAGCCTGATCTATGACAACTCAAGTGAATAGAGACATTGGTTCTAGGGTGAATGCTATGGAGAATACTATGACCTCTAGATTGAGGGACTTTGTGAGGATGAATCCTCCTACCTTCTTTGGTTCTAAGGTGGGATAAGATCCTTAAGCTTTCTTGGATGAGGTATATAAGATAGTGCATGCAATGGGAGTGACTTCTAGGGAGAAAGGGAGTTAGCTTCGTATCAATTAAAAGATGTTGCTCAAGCATGGTTTACTCAATAGAAGGATAGTAAACCGATTTAATTAGGTCCCTTAGAGTGGGAAGAGTTTAAGGAAGCATTCTTAGAAAGTTACTTTCCCCGTGAGAAGAGGGAGGTTAAGATTGAGGAATTTATTAACCTTAGGCAAGGTAGCATGAGTGTTGAGGAGTATTATTTAAGGTTTGTCCGATTGTCTATGTATGCTCCATCCTTGGTATCTAAACCTAGGGATGAGATGAGTAGGTTTTATATTGGTTTTTTGGATATGGTGAAAGAAAAATGTCTATAACCATGCTCTATGGTGACATGACTCTATCTAGGCTTATGGTGTACCCTCAATCCATTTAAGAGTCTAAACTTGGGAGGAAAAGTAGAGATGCTAAGAGGGAAGAACTGATGAGCAAGTTCAACATAAGTTTTAGAAGAGGTCTTCGAATCAAGATGGTTCTAGTGCTCCTAAGGTGAACCATGACAGAGTTAGTGGTTCCCAAATGGTTAGGCCTACTTGTGCGTCTTGTGGGAAAAAGCACTTTGGGAAGTGTCTAGCCGGTAATAATGGGTGCTTTGGTTGTTGGAAGGATGATCACCAGGTGAGAGATTATCCTACTATTTCGGCTAGAGTGTTCCGGATAGTGGTGCTCCAAGGAGGAATCAATTCTATTCTCTCCGAGCCAAAGGAACAAAATCGGATGATGATGTGATGCCGGTAATTTATAGTTTTCTCTCCTTAGTTATATGAGATCCTTTTAAGTGGGGGATTATGGCGAGTAGTTGTGTTGTAGATTGTTGTCTCATCTCTCCTATTCAATTCGATCTTGAGAGATAGAATGTCATAGTAGCATGTTGCATGTTGTATTGTGTTGTGGAGTCTAATTGAAATTGAAGTTAATTGACTTATTTTCTAAATAGGTGCATATGTTTTGGTATCAGATAGAACCAACTAGAGTTTTAAGTAGATGTTTTCATACCCTATTCTTTCACTTATGTGAAGCATTTATGCATATGTTTTTTTGAAATTATTTGTTATTGTCTCGAGAAAAATGATAGTTTGGTATCTCTTTTATGGATTTTGAGCTTATAATAAGGTTGAGAAGGAAGTTCCTCACTATGTGTTATGAATATGTATCTCTTATATGATTATGCTTTATGAATTGGGTGTTAAGTGTAATGATATGTTATGTGGTGGTTGTGCTGCTAGTATTAAGTTTATTTCCTACCCTTCAAAAGATTTTAGTGTCATACGGGGATGAATATTCCTAGGGGGGGGGGGATAATTTAACATTCCAGAAAATGAACTTGTCTATTGAAGAGCCTAATAGATTTTAAGAATATGTACTGGGGAACATAGGCATCCCAATACCCAATATTACTCAATACTGGGCATATTGGAGAATATTGACTTAATGGAGTTAGCCAATTTCAATGTATTAACAAAATTTAGAATACACCTTGATGTTCAAATGCCCCAGTCCAAGCTTGTTTAGGAAGTGTATCTGCAATAAAGACCCAAAGCTAAAATAACTATATTCTTCACATTAGACACATAAGGTATGAGGAATCCAAGTGTCAAGCCTAGATACCATACCACATAACCTTTTAAAATGATCATGTAGATTAAGAAATGCCCAAGGATATAGTGAGGATCCTTGGACAAGGAGTAAAATTTCCAGAAGTTCACGGTTAGGAAAGTGCACAGCAACACATGAGCAAGCACATATGCAACTGGCCGAGAGACAAGCTTAACCGAATTCGATTAGGGCGGTTAGGGAGAAAGCATGCATAGGGTCTAACAACGTGGTTCCAAGATACCTCACCAGTCCTAGGCTATAAATAACTTAAATAACTAGCTAAAAAACCTAGTATTCACTAAAATAAACCAAATAGTGCACCCGACAAACTAAGACCTAACCGGGTGACACTAGCCGAGTAACTAACTAAAGAAACATCCTAGTACCTAACTTAGGATGGTACAAAGGGGTTGTTCATGGTCCTAACAATTTAGGGGTACTTTATTAATTACCCTAGGTCATTTAATTAATTAAATTATCAACTTAGTTAATTAATTTAAATTCTAATCAAACCCGAGACCCTTAATCAAACACTCTCCTAGTTTTGTCAAGCTAGGAGGGGCATTTTTGGTAATTTACGTGAAGAGTCTTTTAGGGTAATTTATGGGACAAGTATATACTGATATTAGGTCAGTTTTCGACCACTTTTAAACGTTACTAATCAGATAAAAACGAAATTATCTCATCTCTCAAGAAACACACTCTTTTCAAAACTCCATTGAAGAACAAGAAAATCTTAAGGAAGAAATTGAAGGTTTCGAAGTTTCAAATCATATTTTTGTGGATTCTTAATCTATAAGGTATGTTTATTCATTCTTGAAATATCTTTCTTGATGATTCAATTCCAATAATTTTCAAAGGTGATCAAAAACATGATTTGTCGAATTTTATGATCTAGCAATAGGTTCTTGCATAAAAGGTTTTGAATCAATGTTTTAGAATTGAATTGATGTTAATGTAATGTTTTTAAAGTTATAATTCTTATGAACCCATGCAATCCATTCAAATTCCTATTATGACTATTTTATGGGTTAAGTGATTATGTCTCTATACTTATGAATTATAGTGTAGTTTCCTATGGGCTATCTAATGATGTAAAGTTTATATGCAACTGATGTGGCCTTGTCGGCACTATTTAAAGTATTATGATGATTTGTCTAATTGATTATGTGAAGTATGATTATATCAATCTACATGCTAGTTACGTGAAAGTATGTGCTCTTCTATGGATATTAAGTGATTATGTTGGATTATGTCTATGAGTTTACGTATGTAGTCTTAAAATTGATACATGATTATTCCTACTTGACTATATGAGTCTATGATTGTTATATTGATAATGTTATAGTAATATATAGGATGAAATAAATATGATAAGGTTTATTCCTAAGTGCTTCAAAGAATGATAGGCTATATGAAATAAAGTAAAGTATGTTGTGTCTTATTTTGGTAAAGTTGAGTCCCTTACTTGATACATGTATATGATGAATATGAACATCTTCACTTAGTATGCTTATGCACCTTTATCTTGTATGTGTATGTATGAATGTTTGATGGAAGTCTAGGATCGGTAGACCTAAGATGGTGCCCTTCTAAGCATGACTAATATGTGGAATCTTCTATATAGAAAGAAGGTTAAGAATATGAAAGTCTAGGATCAGTAGACCTGAGATGGTTCCCTTATAAGCATGACTAATATTTGGAATCTTCTATATAGAAAGAAGGTTAAGAATGAGCTATCCTTAGAGACCATTGAATGGTAGCCCTGGTGGACCCATCTTTAGTAGGTGCATTATGACTAGGTTAAGACTAAGAAATGGTACCTTCTCATATGTCCCTTATGTTAAACTTAGTCTATGAGAACAAAGGCTAGCACCGAGGGAGTATGTTATGGTTTGCAGCTCTAATTGAGAATGAGACTATAGTGCAATGTAGCTCTACTTGAGAATGAGACTAGAGTACATAAAAGACCATCATATTCCTTAACCATGTACCTGATACACTCAAATTATACTTCCCTGACGAAGTATAAACAGTCGTATCAAGTAAAGAAGCCAATTATTAGGTTGGGGTCAATCCACGAGGAAAATGGTTTACACTTAAATTTGATTTATGATTACGTCTATTTAGTCGAGTCCTTTCCGAAAACAGGTAATAAAAGGGTGTTTTGTGAAACAAAAGATTTTAATTATTTCTAAGTAGAACAAGTAGCAAGAGTAAAACTTTGGCGTTTATCAAGTGATAAGAAAAACTAGGGTGTAAGTGTTCCCCATAGGTTCATAACGCGGTAATCCTCGATATAACAATTCTTCCCTAGTGTTGCATGCAAAGTGATAAGTTAGGTATCTCTAATTCCATGGTCTTGCAAATAGAGAATTTCACCCCTACCTTGGTCCGACTACGTGTGTATAATTTACTAACCCTTACCTTTACCTCATATTAAGCATCATATTCAATGAATGACTTAGTTACTACTTCTCACTAATTGAAAATAGCCTATTAGATAGTGTCCACTAAATCTATGTTAATAATTATTTTCCTATAAACTACCCCCTTGGTCCAGAAAGTTGAAATAGGGCAAGTTCTAACGCGTGCACTCGTTAGAATGACTTCTAAACGAAAGAATTATCAATACATGCAACAATTTATTCTAGAATTCTTATTTAGCTAGTTTTACCTTTTTAATTACCCATGGTTCCCACAACCCTAGTTGTGGATTTACTCACCTTTTCTGCACAATCTTCTGCATTTCTTTTTTGGACAACTTTTCTGCAAAATATAGATAAAAAGACATTAAAATTAGTACAAAAAGGCCCTAGACACACACTAAACTTAAGGAAAAAGCATTGAAAGTACCATAAAACCACGGTACATCAACACCCTCAACTTAAATCCGTTGTCGTCAAGCGACACACTATGACTCACCACAACACCTTTGTACAAAAGTAATTTTTTAAGCTTTCACTATCATATGGCTATCAATCCCAACTATTTCCATAAATTTAATGCATGATTTCACTCTTAGGCTCACAGGGCTCATTAATGTGGATCAGACCATGGCACAGACTCACCACGCCGACACCTCTACTCTTTTATCCCTCACAAAGGCACCAACTTTCCAATATTGCAACTAGTGTTCTCACAACAAAAGATATCCTGCTTTTTCACACAGTGATTTTAGATTTAAGTATAAGGATCATTATTCAACTCTCACTCTCTGAACAACTTCACACCTACTTGATACTTGTCGCCATAGGCTTGCCCTTATTTTAACTGCTTTAAGTTCACCATATTAAACTCTTAGGATCACGATACGACTTTCTTAGCTTGTAACATAGGGTCAGGGTCAAGTACGGTACACATGGATTCATTTAGTGACTTATTGCCCTCCTTGACATTACGGCTAAGCGTTTTACCTCTTTCATTGTCTATTATGCCATACTCTTCATTTTCTTGTATTTTCTGACTTGTTTTCTCCTTTCTTTCTCCTTTTGTGCAAATGACTCTTCTTTAAACACTTCTTTTAATTTTTTATTTTCATTTTTTTAATTATTTTTTTTTTCAAATTCTTCACTTGATTTTTAATTTGATTGAGTCACTTCTCTTCTTCACTATTTTTTTCTTTTTCCTTTCACATTAATCCTTTCAACCCCACTTTTCGGAACATTACTCATAATAGCCACCCTCGACTCATGACTTTGACTTGAGTCGAGGTACACAATACCCAAGGTTGGGTAAGGGCCAAGATGAGATCGTGTTCTGCATTAGCTACCCTCAACTTATGCTTTTGGCCTAAGTTGAGGTACACATGTCCAAGGAGGGACTAGGGCCAACACATTATACCCAGGGAAGATGAGTTGGGGTACAAAAGAAAGGTTCATTTTAATCTAAAAACATGTGGATCAAAAAGGGATTAATTTCATTTGGTTTTATTTTATTTAGCCTAAAGATTTGCTAATTTGAACAAGGGCATATGATCCTTGGGCATATGATCCTTTCCTAATTGTCTAAGACATATTATTTTTTACAGGACTAACTGGGCAAGTTCTATATAGGTACCAACAATGGAATAATCAAATTTCCTCACACTCTCTTAACACCTCATTACCCTACCAGATTATCAGACACATAGTTTGAGTGTTAGATTGAGGGTCATGTAATGCTGTTAGAGCCAACACATTCAATATTAACTATGCCTAATCATGCAAGCATTTATTTTAGAATGGGATATCATTTATATTTAGACATCATGCTTTATAATTCACACTTCACACTTTGTACAAGATACTAACATGCCGGTTAAACACTAAAATAACCAGTCTATGGGGGAAAAAGAACACATGCAAGAAAACCCCAAGAGAGGAATGTGAGTTGGTCTACTCACTTTCCATTTACCCCATCCCCAACAAGAAAGCATGAAACTGTCCCAAATGAATAAGAAATATAAGAACAAGGTCATAGGTGAAGCAAACCTGAGGCGCATAGTTCCATAAGATCAACAAGTCGGCGGGTTCGGTTTCCCAGAACCCGCTCTATCAACAGTAGGGACACCATGAGTATTGTGTGCATCAATGGCAGCACCTTCAGAGGTGCTCCTCTCAACATCATCAAGCCTGGAGCTAGACGCCCTAGTAGCTAACTCACGAGCCCACATCTTCCTGGCCGCCTCATCTATCAAAGAAGCTATTATCGCGACCTCTATGTCAGTGCGCTCCTTTTTCCTATCCCGAGCTTCCTCACTCTATCTGGACTGGTGCCTCTTGGCACACTCACATGGCGGAGGCTATGACGCAGTGGTGGTCTGGAAAAGTTCACTAAGCACCGTATCCTCGACAAGATCCGCAGGTGTGACCTCAAGCTTGGGTACCCACATGTCCAAAATGGCATCAACATCATCCCTCAGACTCGCCACCGCAGCCTGGAGAGTCATCAAATCAATAGTGAGGGTTGGACGTGCGAGGAATATCAACTCAAAAGCATCGTGGCGCTGGTGGACCACCTCAATCTTCGTCTCCGTCTGTAGGGCAATCTTCTTCTCAACCGATCATCAGCCTCGGCAATGGACTTATGCATCCAAGGGTGGATATGATGAAGCAATGTGGCCATCTGGGCCTCTAGCTTTTGGAACCTAGCCATCGGGACCAGTGCTGCGAAAGGTGTATAATGGGATGAACTCGGTGTTGAACTAGTGCTCGGGGCAGACTCAATCAGGGTGGTGTCGGTAGGCTCTAAAGCATGATCAGCCCTTTGGGTTTGCTATATCATATCTGTGAGGTTCTCACCCAACGACTGCACCTCCACTCGGTGCCCTCTATTTGGCACTGCCTCATTGGCCTCATCCCTGATGAGACAAATGTTCATTCTCCCAGTAGGAGTCCGGAGAACATCAATGTGTTAAATAGGCACTCCAGCAGCCCTCTAAAACTCAAAATTCATACATGGGAAGGGGTAAGTGGTCGAGGCCTTAAAATCCCTCTTATGGATGACCGCCAACAACAACTTCAGAAAATTAATCTCAAACCCCTCGGCCATAGCAGCAACCAAGACCACTCCATCCCACGTGAGTATGTTGTTATCAGTTGTGAGGATAGGCAGTGGCGAACCAAGAGCCATATGAACTTGGCATCAAACGTGAGGCTGGCCTTCTTGATAATGCCTCTGTGCTCCAGCACCCAGTCTGCACCCTCACGATCTACGAATATGTGCTGGGAAATCCACCTCTTTGTGGTCTCTCTCACTTCCTTGTCTTGCTCACATCCTTGTCTTGTTGGAAATGGCCCTGCTTAATCAAGTTCCACCGGTAGTTAAACTTGGGGGTGAGGGGGGACCTATTGGCATCAATATAAACACCGTATAAGAAATGGAAAATAGTGGGCAAAGCGTTATCCACCCAGCGGTCACGGACATTAACATAGGTAAGCGGTGCCTGTTTGGCGGAATTAGACCGCCTATACAAAGAAGCCCTGAGTCTCTACGTAAGAAGCGTAGAACTCTCGCACCAACTCCTCACTGTATCGTCCCACGCTCCTAGATATACATCCGAGATAGTGGGGGGTAAAGAGGTCATGTATAGCAGGGACAATATGTGAACTCTATGTAAGAACACGCCGTTCAATTGTCACAGTTCGAGTCATGACCTTTTCTCATTGAGAAGTTTGGCATCCCTGTATATTTGTGCTGCTCCTCTACGCACCACCGTTTAGGCTGATCAACAACCGGTGAAGTATCCTCATGTGGGGGTGATGGAGCAGTCTCCGAACTCTGTGCCTCATCAGACGAGGCATAGTGGGCAGGTGCATTCTAAACAGTGGCTCCCTTTGAACCGAAACCTGAGGCAGTGGCCTCATCCGACCCTGTATAGTGGGTCGAATCAGCACCAAAAGCCTCTTCGGAGCTAGACACTCCTTCATTTTGAGGCAGACCTAGTCGGTGTGCAGGTCTGTGTGCGCTCCTCATCAAACTGGGAGGCAGTGACTACGCTGGACGCTACCTTCTTGGGCGTGCCCCATGTGGTCCTAGCAGCAGATATCGGTGTCTGTGTGTCTGGTGGCATGTACTTGAGATTACGCTCATCGTCCGATGAGGCAATGACCATCCGGCGTGAAGGTGCCATGTACTTAAGCCATCCTCTAGAATAGACTAAATCTGTCTTGGGGGCCATCGGTACCTGCAAGAGAGAGTTATTAGATTCATTGTAATCATCCTATACACACAAGAGAAGCAAAAACCAAACTTGGAACAAAAGGCATAGTGAAGTGCAAAACTGCAGAAAAGGAAGACAGACACTATTGACGGTCCGTCGATGAAATGATGGTCTGTCGATAGGGTACGTCGGTAGACACTTAGCAAAAATTAGAAGTTACATGTCCAAAGTGATTACATTAAGAAACAACGCACGTTCAGAACGTCCCATCAATGAAACGAGCGACCATAGTCCACTTTCGTCGTTGGATACTTAGAAAAAGTCAAAAGATAGGGGTTTTAGTTAGGATCGACATACATGCAAAATAGACCATCGATCAATCAACAAACCATAGTCCACTTCCTTCATCCCAGATTTTGACAAATACAGGGTGCAGCTATCGATGGACCCTATCGATGATCCGTCGATTGACCGACAGACCGTAGATGGGTTCTCGTGCTGGCGATCAGAGATAAATTATTACAATATCCCATTGCACCCCACACATAAACAATTTAAAGCACATCAAGACACCCAATTTTCAATATCAATCTACCAACAACTTCGTCATTCCTAGGGCTAGGATTATTATAATGTCGATCCTAGATTCTAGGAGACTATCAAGCCCTAAGTAGGAAAAAAACAAATCACAGCTCATTTAGACAGTTAGAATCCCCAACCCATTCACTTTTCATCATTCTAAGGGACAAGAAACCCAATTTTAACAAGTTAAACATTTAATGTTGTCCCTAAGTCAAGACCCAAATACAGTTTAATCATTTTCGCATGCAAATGAACGAGAATTTATTGAACAGATGAGAATGGCTTAGATGTACGTTGTAGTGTAGTAAATCTGAGGGTGAACTTTTTGACAACAACCGCCGAGCCCACCTTTTAACACCAACCAAAAAAATGGAAGAGATGGGGTGGGAATTTGGGAGAGTAGGGTTTTAGGAACTGAAGGATTTTTGAGAAGACGGGAAATCAGAAGGGAATGATGATGGATTAAATATGGGAGTGAACGGGGGAATAAGAGAATAAGGGAAAGTAAACGGTTGGGGGGAGAATTTGAAAAGGTGAGGGGTAACTGAAAGGGTGGTAGTTTTTTAGTATATAGTCGGTTGGGTTGGGTCGGGTCATGGGTTATTGGAAACTAATGATTCCCTATCGACGGACCATAAGTCAATCGACGATCCGTCTATTCTGCCCTAACTTAGAAAATATTGAAAATCATACCCGGGATTCATGGACTCCATCGACGGTCCGTCTATGGGACGATGGCCCGTCAATTGGTCCGTAGATCAGTGCACCAGGCCAATTTCTGCAAATTTACTTAGGTTTGGTCCCTGAACATTGAGAACCCATTAAGAAATTCTTTTTGTATTTTCTAGACACTTTTTAGGCACGGACCTTAGACTACTCTCTATCCAAAACTCTAAAAGAAATAAAATCCACACATGACATTAAGTAAAAACCGAAAGAATGCAACTAATCCTATAAAGAAAAGAAAAACCTATGGTTGGATAGAGGATACATATTGGGTTGCCTCCCAATCATCGCTTAATTTAACGTCGCACCATGATGCAAGACTCTTGATTACTCAGACTTTATCAAGATGGTATGCCTAAACCACTTCATTCGCATTTTCCGCATGCTCGAGGTAGATTTTGATTCTTTTCCTCATTTACCGTAAACCTTGAACCCTCCTTGTTATCCAACTGAACTGGACCATGAGTGAACACTTTACTGATCAAGAATGGACCAGTCCTTTCAAATTCGTGCTTCTCAATCTTTTGGTCATGGTACTTCTTCATCTTTTCTTTGTAGAGGGCTGAACTTTCATATGACTTTAAGCGAAACTCATCAAGCTCATTTAATCCATTTAATCTCTGTTCCGCTGCTTCATTCCAATCCATCTTCAGTTTATTCATCTCGCACATGGCCTTATGCTCTAACTCAACCGGAAAGTGACAAGCCTTCCAATATACAAGTTGGTATTGAGACATACCTATGGGAGTCTTGTATGTTGTATGGTAGGCCCAAAGAGCATCATGAAGCCTCCTTGACCAATCGGTTCTACTAGCATTCACCGTTTTTGCCAGAAGTTGCTTGATTTCTCTATTTAACACCTCAACTTGCCCATTAGTCTGAGGATGGTAAAAAGTGGCTACATTGTGGCGGACTCCATATTTCTCCAATAACCCTTTGAAAAACTTGTTGCAAAAGTGGGATCCTCCATCACCAATAATGGCCATCAGGGTGCCAAATCTGGAAAATATGTTCTTTCTCAAGAACGCGGTGACACTCTTCCCTTCAATATTTGCAAGTGCTATGGCTTCCACCCATTTTGACACATAATCAACAGCCACAAGAATATACTTCATCCAATGAAAACTCACAAAAGGGCCCATAAAGTCAATGTCCCACACATCAAACAACTCAATTACAAGAATGAGATTTTGAGGGAGAACTAATGAACATCTTGGTGGATGGTTGGCCAATAGTAGCCACATTGCAAAATTTTATAGGCAGCCTGGATACCACTATGATGCCCACCCACAAGCGAAGACTGGCATGACTCCAAAACTCTTAGAATCTCAACTTTCGGCACACAATGACGAATAAGACCATCAGCACAACTCCGATATAAATATGGCTCATCCCAAAAGAACTTCTTCAAATCATGCATAAACTTTTTCCTTTGATGAAAGGACAAGTCCGATGGCTTTTCAGCCTTTTCATCCAACTCTCGCATAGATTCATCCTCTAATCTGGACAAGTGCTCGACAACTTGATTTTCGGTCCCTTTTCTATCTTTTACTTCAAAATAAAACTCTTGCAACACTAATACCCATTCAATCAACCTTGGTTTCACATCCTTATTTTCCATCAAATATCTAAAGTATAATGATCAGTATGTACTATGACACTCATTCGAAGCAAATAGAAGCAGAATTTATCGAAAGCAAACACCACCACAATGAGCTCTTGTTCAGTCACGGTATAGTTCTTTTGAGCTTCATTAAGGGACTTACTGGCGTAATAAATGGGGTAAATAATTTTATCCCTTCTTTGACCCAAAACTATTCCAAGAACAACCCCACTAGTATTATACATCACCTCAAACGGGTTACTCCAATCTAGGGAGATAATAATGGGCGCAGATACCAACTTCTCCTTCAACTATCCAAAGTCCTTTAGACAAGATTATCAAAATAAAATTTACATTCTTTCTTAAGTAACTTGCACAGAGGACGTGCAATTTTTGAAAAATCCTTAATAAACCTCCAGTAGAAACGCACATGCCCAAGGAAACTCCTCACAGCTTTTACAAAGATGGGTGGAGAAAGTCTCTCTATTACCTCAACTTTGCCTCGATCAACCTCTATACCCTTCTCTGAGATACGATGACCCAATAAAATACCCTCTTTCACCATGAAGTGACAATTCTCCTAATTTAGCACAAGGGTGCAATCTTCATACCTTTTGAGAAACTCATCCAAGTGACTCAAACAACGCTCAACGGAGTCGCCAACCACTGAAAAATCATCCATAAACACCTCAATAGTGCCTTCCACCATATGATAGAATATCGACATCATACATCTATGAAAAGTAGCCATTGCATTACACAACCCAAAAGGCATCATATTGAATGTGAAAGTTCCGTAAGGACAAGTAAGGTGGTTTTCTCTTGATCCTCCGGTGCAATAGATATTTGGTCTTAACCCGAGTAACCATCAAGAAAACAATGCCACCTCTTTCTTACAAGCCTATCCAACATTTGATCCATGAAGGGCATCAGAAAATGGTCCTTCTCAGTCCTTGCATTAAACTTCTGGTAATCCATACAAACTCTCCATCGGGTCATTCGACTCATTGGAACAAGCTCATACCACAATCATTTCCCCTATTTCGGCACACACTAAACAGGACAAACCCAACTATTATCAGCAATCAGATATATGACTCCGGCATCCAACCACTTAATAATCTTCTTATTCACTACCTCTTGCATAAATGGATTTAACAGTCTTTGATGTTCAATACTAGGCTTACAATCGGTCTTGAGTTGGATTTTGTGTGAAAAAATACCGGGTGGAATCCAATTATGTCTGCAATAGTCCAACCAATGGCTCGTTTGAACCTCTTTAACACCTCTACCAGACACTCTACTTGATCCACATTCAAATCTGATGCAATGATTACCGGCAAAGTGTCATCTTTTCTAAGAATGCATACCTCAGATGAGATGATAGATCCTTAAGCTCTAATTTTGGGGCCTCCTCAATTGATGGTCTCGTGGGTAGGGACTCGCAATACTTCATATTGAACTCCAATTTCTTTGGTTTTAACCGCACGTCCCCTCGATCAAGTGCCGCAACCGATGACTCATACTCCTCAATACTATCACTCTCAACATTCATGATTACTGCCACTAGTGCCTCAACACCAAGGCGTTCTTCGATTTGTACCTCAGACGTACTCTGAACCCTATAAGATATAGTAGATACCGTTTGGATCTCACCACTATGCTTCATAGACCTACAAATGTTGGAAGTTGCTTCTTCATTGTTTAGCCTAAACTTCATCTGCCCTTTTTCCATGTCAACCAAGGCGCGACCAGTAGCAAGGAATGGCCTCCCAAGAATAATAGGCACATCAAAATCTACCTCACAGTCAAGAATAACAAAATCAGCAGAGAATATAAATTACTCGACCTTCATCAACACATGATGGAGTATCCAATAGGTCTCTTCACTGTTCGATCAGCCATCATTAACCACATCATAGTGGGCTCACCCAAACCCAACTTTTTGTAAATAGAGAGAGGCATGATATTTATATTTGCCCTAATATCACATAATGCTTTAGAAAAGTGTAACAACCTGATTGTACATGGAATAGTGAAAGCCTTCTTTCTTTTCAACAAGGGACCTTGTAGCAATAGCACTACAATGTTGCATCTGATCATCATCCTCAAAACTAACCGATCTCTTCTTAGTGACCATATCTTTCATAAACTTGACATGATCGGGCCATTTGTTCAAGAGCTTTATCAAAGGACGTTGATGCAAAAGTTTGTTTTAAACATGGTAATAAAATTGTCGGTACTTACAATCTTTGGTCTTTTTCACCAATCTTTACGGGAATGGTGAGGTGTGGTCTAGGAATGGGCGTCACGTTTTGGGGTTAATCTTGCTTCTTTCCCCGATTTTTCTACCCAACTCACCACTAAATTCACTACCTCATCATTCTTTCTCATTCATCTTCTACGCCAGACGGGCATCATAGGGGTCAAGGGTTTGCTTTACCCCTGCGAGTAGTGACGTCATGCAATGTCCATCATTTTTCGTATGTTGGACAGTGTAATAGAAAGAGTAAGTTACCCGGTTACGGTGGGTTCATGAGTAGATTACAATTGGGCCATTTGGCAACTCAAGATATGATGAGTTGCATGTGCATCCACCTTTTGCCCAATATTAGCTAAATCACTTATCAACTCTTTGGCGTTGCTCATCACTAGCATCCAAAACTTTATCATCTTTGGCAACATGTCCTAAACTCACGCCACATTACACTTTCCACAGCCCTATGAGTTAACTTTCCCAATTTGAGGTGGAACAAAAGGTTCCACTTTGATCGTTTATGTTGCCATAGTTACCCCGATTGAAGTTACTTGTCGTGGTTGTAGTTTTTCAATCTCAAACTTACTTGACCCTCTCGGTATAGTTCCCATAATTCCGGTCTGATTCCTGTAACTTGGCGCCAGTTCTCCTGATTAGAGTCTAAGAAGTTTGGTCGGGAACCCATTCTGCTGATTCACTTCATAAGGAATTCCTCTTCATAGTAAAATTCATCTTACTGGTGGTGGTGGTTTTGGGTTAGTCAAATAATTCACCAACATTCACTTCCGACAGCCCTGGTTGGACATGTTTCAATACCAACCCCAGCTCAGTCCTCATTGAGCCATCTCTTTACGAATATCATCTGCGGATTGGGTTGTGTGTAACTTGCACTGCAAAGGTTTCTCCCAGTGTCAGAACTTCCTAGTGTTCAAGCTTTATTGTTTCGGGCAAATTTTCTCCAGTTTTTGTGATCTTTGCATACGTGCACTAACCATAAGAACACCAGCAATAGTATCAAGTAGCATTATTGTTATCATTGCTTGCCCCTGATAGAAGTAAATCTTTAATGACTTATCATCAATGTGTGGGTTGGCACAATTCTTACAAATTAGGTGAACCTAGCCCAAGATCTAGTACCGAATCCCCAAGTAATGGCACAAAGTTGTTCCTTATATTTGTGGTTGAGCTTTTCATTTAATAGGGGTAATATCGTGATAGGTACACATCCCTCAACTACGGCCCAACGTGAGATCAAATTGTACGACCAACTCAGTAGACCAATTGGGCAGCCTATCCCCGTCAGTGAGGAGGGAAACACCTTAATCCAATGACATTCAGGTCTAAGTATTGTCCTTCCTACACAAACTTTACAAAAACAGACCCTTAGTTTGGTGATGTGAGCATGTGGACTTAGATGGTACCCTGGAAAAAAACCTCTAGCGGTGAGCATCTGCATCAAGTTAATTAATTACACCAAATGTATGATTCTAGGTCGAGGAGGTAGGATAGGGAGGTCATCAGATCTTTTGATGTTAACAGTTCCCCTATAATTACTATTGAGGACGTGGGAGGAGAGTTGCCTCCCCATAGCTCCATCACCATGATCTCCCAATCATTGGTTGTGCATCAACCGACAAAAGGAAAGTTGATGGTTGGAATTCCTATAACTAATATTATCAACATTGTGTGGATCATTTATTATGCGGAGTGTGCCAGTTCAGTTCAGGATCAAAATGTAGTTATGGTTTCCTCGGACTCCGTGTACTGGCATACATAGAGTAGACCTTGAAAGAGATTAAAAACCAAGCGAAAGTAAAAATAGGAAATTGGTGACTAAAATTCATTAATTACTCTTAAATTAATCTAAAAGCCACTTTTCCCAGCAGCGGCACCAAAATTGATACGCTCAAATATTACTTCACTAAAGAAGTATAAGGCGGTGTCTTCACGTAAAAAATCAAATGTTAGGGTGGCGGTAAATCCCACAAGGGAAAAGGTTTACAACTTAACTTTAATTACGATAGTCTATTTAGTAAAGTCTTCCGGAAAATAGGAAAAAAGGGGGGGGCGGGTTGTGAAACAAAAAGTGTGTACATATTTCAAATAAAATAAGTAGCAAGAGTAAATTTTGATGTTTATCAAGGATGAGAAAAACTAGGGTGGAAGTGTTCTCAAAGTCATTAACACGGTATCCTAGCTATAACAATTCTTTCCTAAGTGTCTTGAATGCAAAGGTGATAAAGTTAGGTATCTCTTAATTGTTGTTCTGGCAAATAAGGAAATTCACCCTGTACCCTTGGTTCGGGTACGAGTGTAAAATTTACTAACCCTTACCTTCCACTCAAATTAAGCATCATTTTCGATGTATGTCTAGTTACTACTTTGTACAATCGGAAATAGCCTATTAGACAGTGTGTCCACTAAATTATTATGTTGATAATTCTTTTCTCCTATTAAACTACCCCCTTGGTTCGTTCGGCAAGTAGTAGAAAATAGGGCACAATTTCTAAGGAGTGCACTCATTAAGACGACTTCACTAAACTAAAGAATTTACAATTACATTGCAAGAAATCCTAATCTAGCATGTTTTTTTTATTTAGCTAGTTTTACCTTGTTAATTAACCCATGGTCCCACACAACCCATAGTTGTGGATTTAGTTACCCTTGCCTAAGAAATTATATCAATTATGGTGGTTTAACAATTAGATTCATCTGTACTACTGTGACAAGTGTGAAGAAAAGAAAAGACAATCCATAAATTGCACTTGAAATAAAAAATCACTTGAGGAATTGATTCCAGAAATTTGAGATAAATTCCCAAAATCCAAAGTTAGTCTCCAATAACAAGAGTATAAAAAAAAGAGGTCTAAACCCAAACCGAGGTTTTTAACCCTATTATAATAACAAACGTTCTAAATTAAAAAGGAGTCAAAAATAAGGAAAGTATGTCAAACACACGTCTTCTATCAAAGGACTCCACTTACGGTTTCCGTCGATGGACCGATGGACCATCGATGCCTCGTCGGTCCATCTTAGCATCTTGGTCAACCTTCATTCCTTTCATATTTTCTATTCCAATCGACGGACCAACAAACGGTCCATCGATACACTTATGACCATCGATGCTTTGTCGTTCCACACTGAGTTATTTCTTTAACACCGTGTATGGGAGTAAGTAATCTCTAATTGATCGACGGTTTTACAGGATGAACATCGATCTTTCCATAGGACCCACACTTGGTCAGAATTCCCGAGTTTGAGTTTATCCATGAGCTGGACCTCCAGTCGACGATCCACGACCTATGATGTCGATGGCTTCGTGGGTCACTCTCTACACAAATCTTTGCATTTTCGTTTGGACAACTTTCCTGCAAAAAATAGATAAAAAACATATAATTATACAAAAAGGTCCTAGGACAAACACTTACACTTAACGTAAAAAGCATTAAGGTACATTGAAAACCAAGAAACATCAGTTGCCTACATGGGATGGTGTCCTAGTTCTACCCTTGGCAAATAAACCACCCTCACGGGAGTAGGTTATAACTCCAGATTTTCTATTCCTAGATAGTATGGTTCTGTGTCGTTGTTTACTATTCTCATCACGTTGGATACAGGCTAATGTTGATAAGTTCTAGAAGTTTAGGTAGTGGATAGGAAGCTGGAAGTATCTAGACATTGGACGACCCTATACTTGAAGATGTTAGTATGTGAGTTCCTAGGCTTTCCAAGACCATTATGGAAGTCTTTTAATGATTGAATGTTTCTAATTGAATTAATGAAAGATCGACGACTTTAGTACGTACGATGAATAGAATGTGCTCTATTCTAGGGTAGCTTGAGGGTTTGATAGGTAAGCTGAAGAGGGTATGGACGGTCTCTTCTTGGTCTACTATGTGATTTCTTAGAGATAACCGAGGTTGGGAGTTGTGAAACGAATAAGAGAATGGATATTACCTTAGGATATCCTTTGGTGAGAAGAAATGGCAAGCTAAAAGAGGTGAATTTGTAAAGTTTAACTTTAGGTTCCCGGTAAATGTCTTCAATATTTGACAAAAAGTTATGGTATTTATTCTTGTAGGTTATAGGTGTAAATGTTGTTTTATACCTGTATATGATGTTTAATAAAAAAAAAAGAGTGTTTTATACGAATTTGTGTCTCATGATTTATGGCATGTACCCATACAGTACAAGTGTTGTACTCAATTCCAACATTGTGTTTATCTCTAAAGGTGGAGGTGGCATTTGAAGGCGTCTCGAAGTTGAATCTTGGATTATAGTATTAATTCAAAATCAAAGAGTTTGACATGTCTCATTAGATCCGAGGAAATCTTGATGTTTAGTTTTCCTTAGGAAGTATTGTAATAGACTTACTATTTTCTATATGGTCGAAGTATGGGTCGTTTCCAAAAATATGTTCTTAGTCTAAGAGGGCGACTTGAGACTTATCCTTTCTCATGTTTTCTATGAAAAGAGTCTTATTTCGATGAAAATTTTATTCTGCCAGTACTCTTTCATACATGTATTCAATGAATGGTAAGAAAGGTCTTGTCTAGACCTCTGAGAGGTGTGACGAAGCCATGCCACGATTCGGAATACCCTAACGTTCTAGGGGTAGTCTGGGTATGGACATTTGGATCTAATAAAACAAATAATAATCTTTAATTAAGTAATTTAAAGATGGATGACACAAAGAGACATGTTGTTAACATCATAATTTTTGTTGGACTCTACAAGAAGGTATTTCAATTTAATAGAATACTTGGAGACTACCTCAAACCCTTAAACCCCTAATTCGTTGCTATATAAAGGGTTACTAAATTTCCGTAAAAGGCATACAAAATATCAATAAGATATTGGAATTTCTTAAAGAGTCAAGATCTCGAATATTCACAAGTCATGGATATCATATGATGTCGAATATAATCATCATAGTTCAGAAAATAAGTAATTAACGGTCATCAAATCATGGATAAATCTATGAGAAGAGAATCAAGGGTGGAACAGATAGTAACTCGCAATCTAATTGAATAAAAATTAGTTTCTTAGTATTTTTTGTGATTGTATTTTATTTTGTCCATTTTAAAATTTGTTGCAAACCAAAGACGAAGTACATCTTTTGTCAAATTCAATTCACCATTAGCAAACCTTACGCTACATGTGTGCTCTTTTATGTTAAAATCAATAATAAACTATATTTCTTCTTTTCATTAGGGATGACAAAGCGGTGCGGTCAAGTAAATCCACCCCATTAGTGAGGTTGGGATCGTTTCCACGAGGAAAGGAAAAGTTTAGACTTAACTTAATCTATTACTACTATTGTTCAGTCAATTACTTCATTGGAAAAAGACAAAAATGATTTAAAAGGGGGGGATTTCATTTCATAAGTAAACGAAAATACACTAGCGAAATAAAAGGAGATAACTAAAACAGATTTGAATGTTGGAGTTTAAAATTAATCAAAGTAAACTAAGGTTTATGTGTCCCCACAAGTTTCAAAACTTGATAAAGTCTAACTATAACAATTCTTTCCTAGTATCTTGCAGGCAAAGTGATGGATAAGTTATGTAATTTCATTAAATCTGGTTCGGCATCTAAAAAAATGTCCACTCCACCTTGGTCCGGCTACGTATGTTGCTATCCAACCCTATCTTTACCTCAATTAAGCATCGTTATCGATATTTGACTAAGTTATTACCTCGCTACCAATCAATACTAGCCTATTAGATAGTATACACTAAATCTATGTGATAATATTTTCCTAATATCTACCTACTGGTCCGGCAAGTAGCAGTAAGGCGAGAGTTCTATGTTGGCCATCCGTTGTTAAAAGACTTCTAGCGATCAAAGAATATTATCAATACATGAAAGGACACTATTCTAGAATGTTTATTTAGTTAGGGTTTACCTCATTATTAGCCTATGGTTCCCCACAAAAACCTAGTTATGGAGTTTAATTACCATAGTCATAATCACAATATTCAAAATATGAGATAAGAATTCATGTACGTACTCAATGAGAAAAGAGTAAATCCGAAAAGTTCACTGAGTAATCAGCAAAATCAACCAAAATCAATGATAAACCTTCAAGATAATCAATAATCTCTCAAAGAGTCTACAAACTAATCAAGAGTCTCACAAATTCAAAAGTCTAACTAATAATCCAGAGTCTAACCAAAAAAAGAGGTTTTTCGAGCTATTTATAAAAAATAAAAATGTAATAAACAATGACTTATGTTGTGAATCTGTCAGAACGCGGGCTGGGTCGACAGACTTGCGACGGGGGCTTCGTGGTCATGACGGGCCCTCGTGACTTCGTTCGTCCCAGTTACTTTTCAAATTCTTGCTGCTCTCTTCATTACGCTCGATGCAGGTTTGACGGTCGTTACGAGCACCAACGGTCCGTCAAGGGTTCATTCCAAAACACCCTAATCTCTTGGGAATATGGGTACTGGGCTACTCTCTGATTTAGACGACGTGCCGGAGGAACCATCATGGCTACGACGGCCCGTACGTTTTCCCGTAACCCACACTTGGTTAGACTTCCCATCTTTTCCTTCATAAGCTGCCCTACGCTGCAACCTACGGACCGTCACAGCATGAGGACACGTCACAGCTACGTAGGTGGTCTCTTTAACATTTAGTCGACTCCACAAAAATCCACATTCATCTTTGGACATATTTCTGCAAATAAGGAGCAACTTATATAAAAAATTAGCACAAAAAAGGATTTTGTTACACATACACTTAAGGAAAAGTATTTATAATTACCGTGACAACCACGTTTATATATCAACCCCTCAACTTAAATCGTTGTTTGTCTCAAGCGACGCACTATGACTCCAATACACAATCTTTGTTACAAATAGTATCCATGTTTCATCCTTTGCAATTCATTTGGCAATCAATTTCCGATTAAATCTCATCATATTTATTGTAGGCTATCAAAAAACTTAATTAGGATTGAATTATGTGGAATCAAGACCCATGACATAGACTCACCCATGCACTAACAACATCATCTTCAATTTCTCACGAGGTGCTAAATTTCCGGTAATGCAACTCCAGTGTCCTCACTTCAAAAACAAATCCTAATTTTTTCACACAATGATTTCACTTTGAGAATAAAGATTATTTTTCAACAAACTACTTAAGAAAACAATTAACTAGTGAATAAGCTTTCCCTTATTTTTACTGCTTTAAGTTCGACTATAACCATTAGGATCACGTTAGGACGTTATTAGCTTGTAACATAGGCTCAGGGTCAGGTAGGGTATATTTAGGTATACTTTAGTGACTTTTTCCCTCCCTGACAATCTGCTAACATACCATTTTCAAGCAATTTTATTTTCCCAGTTCCCACATTCTTTCCACCTGTTATTTTCCCTTTTTTTCTTCATTTTTGCAAGTGACGTCTTTCTTTTCTTGCTCAATTGCTTGTATATTTTTTTTTTCTTTACGTTTCTTTCAATAATTCTTGAGCAAACTTACTTTTGTTTCTTTCTCTCTCTTTGTTCTTTCAACACCACTTTCCAGGTATTCATCATAATAGCACCCTCAACTCATGGGACTTTGCCAGAGTCAAGTGTTACCACACTACCCAAAGTTGGGTCAGGCCATACAAAGGTTGGTTTACTACTTGGCCACCTCAACTTAGGTTTTGGCCATAAGATGAGGTGCCACATTTTGTCCAAAGAGGGACCAAGGGCACACATTATCCCAGAAAAAGATCAGTTGGGGTGAGAACGAAAGGTCTCATTTAAGCTCAAATTTCAATTTAGATCAAAGAAGGATAAATTTCATTTGTTTTTCTTTTTATTTAGGCTATTAAATGGGCTATATTGAAATAATGGCCTTTATGATCCTTTCCTAATTGTCTAGTACGCTTACTTTTAGCAGGACTAACCAGGCAAGTCTAACTCAGTACAAAATGTGGGACTATTTAAATCTTCCTCACACTCACTTGACATCTCATCACTCTACCAGATTATCCGGCACCTAGTTTGTTGAATTTTTGACTTAGGGTCATGCAGTGGTGTACCTCAAGTGTTCATGCGTTAGAGCCACCACATTTATCAATTACTTCTTGCCTAGTCATGCATCATTTTTCCATTTTATCAGGAGGAGATCATTTATGAGCCATCATGCTCCAGAATTAAACTATGTACACAAGATATAAACATGCCAGTTGAACATCAAAAAATAATTAGTCTTTTGGGAAAAAGAACACAGGCAGAAAACCCAAAAGAGGATAGTGATTGGGTACTCAGACTTCACCCTAGCAAGCTGGTGTGGTCTGGTTCCCCGGGACACACTACCTCTGTAATTGGACACCCTCGTAGGTCCTCAGCAAAAAATCCAATATCAGCAGTGCCTCTCTCCATATCAAAGTCTGGAGCTAGACTCCCAAACGCTAACTCTCCTGCTCTCTTCTGACGCGCCTCCTCCTCAGAAAGTGAGGCTCTCCCTCGCAGCCTCCATCTCACGACGTTCATTCTTCGTGATCGCGCCCTCATCCTTCCCTCGACCCCTCCGCCTCTTGGATGCTCTCAGAGGGGGAGGTGGGGGAATCTCATAAGTGGGGGAAATAGGGCCCCCATCACTGTGTCTTCAAACATGCTTACAGAAGGAGCCTCAGACTCAGCACCCTAGCCTGAAGATCATGTCAATATCGCCGCTAGACTGTCGACCACAGCCTGAGGTGAAACATCCACCGGTGGGGCTGGATGGGCTTAGGAACCCGCAACTCAAAAAGCATCCAAGCGTGGATGAACCTCAGCGATCTTTCGCCTGTGTGCTGACATAACCGCTTAAGAGCTCTTCTGTATCAAACAATAGACTTCTGCATCCAAGGCTGATGTGATGCACAAGTGTGGCCATTGGTGCCTCTAATTTCTGGACCACTAGCAAGCGGGGGAATAGAGGGGGCGGGTAAAGGGGGCTGAGCGAGAGGAAGCTTGGCGGGCGGTGTACTACCCGCCACGATCGCAGCTGTGGGGCTGGTCCCAGGAACACACGACCCCCTCTGTAACTGGACACCATCACTATGTCCTCAGCATATAAAAAACTCATATTCAGCAGTGCCTCTCTCCATATCCAACAGTTTCTGGAGGCTAAACGCCCCAAAGTAACTCTCCTGCTCTCTTCTGACGCGCCTCATCCTCAGCAAGTGAGGCTCTCTCGCATCCTCCATCTCACGACGTTCTCTTACGTGATGCGCGCATCATCTCCTCCGACCCCTACGCCTCTTGGCATGCTCTCGAGGGGGAGGTGGGGAATCTCAGAAGTGGGGAATGGGGCCCCATCACAGTGTCTTCAACATGCTCTAAGAAGGAGCCTCAGAAATCAGGCACCCTAGCCTCTCAGATCATGTCAATATCTGCGCTAAAGGACTGTCGGGCCACAGCCTGCAGGGTCGACACATCCAACGGTGGGGCTGGATGGCCTAGAACCCCAACTCAAAAAGGCATCAGCGCTGATGCAACACTCAGCGATATTTCGCTCTGTGTGCGGACCATTAACGCGCTAAGAGCTCTTCTGTATCGCAATAGACTTCCTCATCCAAGGCTGGATGTGATGCACAAGTGTGTAAATCTGTGCCCTTCTAATTTCTGCGACCCTAGCAAGCGGGACTAGAGCGGTAAGGTGTCAAAGGGGAGCTCACTTCCCCCCTAACCCTGCGCGAGGAGGAGCTCGGGGCGGTGGCATACTACCCGGGATAGATAGACGCGACCGGGGTAGTGTCAAAGGAAGTCGCCTGCGTAAAGCCGTGAGGGCCTGTTATACTACCGAATCGTCAAATTGTCACCAAGTGAGGCAGTCTGATGGGGCCTCTGCGGGAGCCAACTACATAGTTTGGCTTATCACATGTGCCATAGAGCACACCTGGATCTGCATAGAGAATATATCATGGCACGGGAAAGGGTAAGTTTTGTGACCTAAAAGCCATCTCGTGAATGACCGCCGTTAGAAGCCACACAAAATCAAATCGAACCCAGCTATCATTGCGCCATCAGTATGCTGATCCCATGTGATGATATTATCAAGAGGGCTGTAGGGGGAAAGGCAAGTGGCGGACAAGCAACACAAAAACTTCGCCGTGAACGTCGGTTGGCCTCTTGATGGCACACTTTTCGACTCAGCACCACAGTCGGCACCCTCTCCATCAACGGACAAGTGCGGGCCAATCACCTCTTGGTGGCTCTCTCAGCGCTGGCTCACGCAGAAAATTGGCCATTCTTTGTACAATCTGCCATCGGTAAGTTCAAAACTCCGGCAGTGAGAAGGGTCCGATAGCCATCAACATTCTCGCTGTATAGAAACCGCGGATAGCAAGGCGCGGACGATATTCAACCAGAACACCAAGTACTAGGATCTACTTCAGTGGGGCCTTGTTTTGCGAGGGCCAGCCGCCTATCAATCTGCGATCGGAGGAGTCGCTACGTCGTGATGTTTACGTTAGAAACTCTCGGACCAGCTCTTCACTATAACGTCCCACACGGACGGGCTGTCCACTCCAGTCGAGTCTGGTAAAGGGATTGTGGATCTCAGGCATCGCGGGGGAGAGGAATTCCGTTTGAGGACTCCGCTCCAATTGTAAGTGTACGAGTCATAATCCTTGTCATTTAGGACTTTGCGTCGGAGTAGACATGGAAAAAACTGCCCGCGACACACCACCGGTTGGGATGTTCAATAAACCGGGGTTGAGAGCACGAGCTTGGTGAACCAGGTGTGAATTTTGAACTGTCAGGGCGCATCAGACGAGGCCGACGCTTGCAACGGTGGCGGTGTGCAAGAAGAAACCTCAGTAGATCGGAGCTTCCTTACGAACATGAATCCTAAGGAAGCCCGACGCTCCCTTCTTCTTAGTGGCTCACCCAAGAAGGTGTGCCAACTCGTGTGCACTCCTCATCAGGACAGGGAGGCAGTGAATAAGACGAACGGCCACCTTTTGGGTGTGGCTCTGGGAGCAAGAACGTGCCAACCACGGGATGGTGGAAAGTGTCTGGGGGCACGTACTCGGAGGGGTCACGCTCATAATCAGAGCCAATGGACCAGACGGGAAGGATGGGCCGACAGACTTAGATCAACGCGTGGCATAGTCTCAATCTGTTTTGGTGCCATAATAGATAGTACCGGTAAAGGATCAATCTTAGTTACTAGAAGGAGCAAAACAAGACAAGAAAAAAACAAAACAAAAAATTAAAATAAAATGACATTCTATTAGTGAGCAGTGAAACATAACGGACCAGTGACGGTCGTCGTGAGTACCACGACCCGCCATGGGGTCCGTCGTGTCTTACTTAGACTATGTTTAATGGGGAGAACCCGGGAAGGAGAGGTAGTTGAACAAGTTATGACGGTATGTGACAGGACGGACCGTCACAAGGTTATGGACGGTCAGTCGTAAGTGTCCGTTAGAGGATACTTGAAAAAAAAACATATGGAGACCTTAGAGGGGGGTCTCTGACCTCGAAACGGTCATGCAGGATGGACCGTTACAGGTACGACGGTCCCATCAGTAGGTGTCCATTAGGGGACACTAAAGAAATATGGAGACCCTAGGGAGGGGTCTCTGACCGTCACGAGGGTCTGCAGGACGATTGTCGAGGGTTACGATGATCCGCGTAGTTGTCCGTTTGAGGGACAAATTAGAAAAATAGAGAGAGACCCGTAGGAAAGGGTCTCTGACAACCAGAACGGTTGTGCAGGACGGGGACCGTCGTAGGTATGACGGTCCGCGCATGTGTCCGTTGAAGGAACTTAGGAAAAAGCGGAGAAATCCTTAGAATAGGGTCTTGACAAACAGAACGGTGTGCAGGACGGACCGTCGACGGGAACAACGGTCGTGGCCATGTGGTCGTTGGTGGACCTGGAAGAAGAGAATTGGACAGTGGAGTGTTTAGGGCGGTTTTGGAACAGAACCAGTGACGGTCCGTCGTGCAATACGCCGGTCCGCAATCGGGGTCTGGTTCTGGAAATCAGCAGGACAGAACTAGATGCCCATTCATATCTCATGACCAAATAGAATTGGTAGTTGTTTTGACCTACATTTGTCTAACCCAAATTACCTAGTAAACTAGCAATTGCTAGGCACTTATTTTCTAGGGTTTTTTTAACACGACAAGTTTTGAGGATTTTTAAACCTAGGTCAGACAACAAAGTGATTAAAGAATGGAACAAGAACTAGGCTATACTAATGATAAACAAAATACAATATAAAATGCGGAGAAATTAGAGGACACATACCTGAGAATTTGAGAAAAACAAGAGGGAAAGGTACTTGGGATCAAGAAGGACTCCCAAAGCAGCAGCTGCCGACTAGTGATGAGGACTTTTATGGACTTGGAGAATTAGGGGAAATAATTGACGAGGGAGAGATTTTGAAATGAAGTTGAAAAGGGAGGGAGGAAAGAGGAGGGAAGGTGAAGGAAGGGGTGAAATGAAGGGTTGGGGGTTTTAAACATGTTGATTTTTTTTTTAAAAACCCCAGCCGGGTCGGGTCGGGTCGGGTACGCCTATTAATGACGCGACGATTCTCGACAACGGTCCGTATCATATGTGACGATCCATCGTTGGTTCCGTCGCGTGTTGCCCTAGTTTGAAAATAAAAAAAGATGTACATGGCACAACAGGTGCATGGGCGTCCGTACAGTTGAAACGGTCTGTTGCCTTTGTCCGTCATTGACTGTTGCAGGAGTAGGTAATTTTCTGCAGAATTTCCCTGGTGATGTGCCTGGCAATTCAAACACACCACTTAGTAGAAATTTCTACCATAATAGAAAGGAAAAAACTATAAGTATTGGGTTTCTCCCAACAAGCGCCTTATTTCCTGATTTAACGGCGCGGGCACGACAGCGGAACCACTGATTACTTCAGCCTGCATTCAGCTTGTATGCCGCTATCACTTCATTCACCGATGCAGTATGCCCAAAAATAAAATTTTATTCGTTCTTATTTCACCTTAAACTGCACTCCCTTTCGTGTTTTTTTAATCAACTTGTCCATTCGGAATTACTTGGGTGATCAAGTAAGGCCAGTCGTTTGGACTTGAGCTTGCCCGGAAACACAGAAACAACCCAGATCTGTCTAAAAGCACCAACATCCCCAACCATAAAACTCATGTTTGTTTGCACTTTTTTGTTCATTCTCCTTCTTAATTTTTCTTTGTGGGATATGGTGGATACCAATTGGAGATCACCACTCTGCCTCATGGTCCTACAAACGTTGAAGGTCGCTTCTCTTGTTCAAACCGAAATTTCATCTGCCCCTTTTCCATAGCAATAAGGCTCACTGTAGCAAGGATATGGCCTCCCAAGGAATAATTACCACTTCAAAAATCGGACTTCCAATCAAGAATAACAAAATCTGCGGAAAATATGAATGGACTCCACTTTTGTAGAAACATCATGAGTATCCATATAGGCCTTTTCACTGTTCGATCAGCCTATCACGTAGCCGCATCACAGTGGGTTTTGGGTCAACCAAACCCAACGTCTTGTAAAGCGAGAGGGGGCAGGAGATTATGCTTGCCCCCAGATCACATAATGCTTTCGCACAAAATTGTAATGAACCGAGTGTAACAAGGAATATAATGAACGCACCCGGATCTTCTTTCTTTTGTGTACGAGAGAATCTTGTAGCAATAGAAACAATGCTGCAGTCTATCATCATCCTCGCAAGTGACTGATCTTTCTTCTGTAACCAGATCTTTCATACCTTGGCCTAATCGGGCATTTGTTCAAGAGCTTCACCAAACACCGATATTTACATTATCGGGTCTTTTTCACTAATCTTAAGGGAAGGGTGGTGGTGGCTAGCATGGGAATTACCTTCATAGGGATTAGATGTTTTCCAGTGCCTCTCTTCTGCTTTACCACTACCCTTTACCCACCGTATCATCATCCCCTTTCTAACCTTTTCCTCATTAGACGGCATAGGGGGTTCAATGGTTTGCTTACCAACAGAGTAGTGATTTCCATGCAGTGTTCATCTTTTTTTTGGATTTGGGATTTTGGGATTAGGTTGCTAGGAAGAGTACCGGTTGCAGTGTGTTCACAGTCGCCAGATTAATTGGGGCATTGCAATCGATTTGCTTAACGATATTGCCTTGTATCGATTTTTTCACATACCTGCTAAATCACACCTTAACTCTTGTATGTGCTCATCACTAGCATCGAAACCTTCCTAATTTATTTTGTGCAAAACATATGTCAACTCGCGCCCATACATCTCCACAACCCTAGGAGTAACTTCATGATTTGAGGAGGGACATAGGACTCGTTCCTATCATTCTGTTACCGTAGTGGTAACCCTTATGTGAAGGTGTTGTCGTGGTTGTAGTTTCCATCTTGGACATAAATGACCCTCACAGTTATAGTTACCATAGATCTGGACCTGGGTTCCCTTGACCTTGGCGCCAATTATCCTGATTTGAGCCTTGGGCGCGCCGGTCGCGAAAACCCTCCGTAGGCGGTGGTTCGACAAGTAGTTGATGGCATTTATCTTTCTGCACCCCCAGGACAGTTTTAGTACCAACCCAAGCTCAGGTCTCATCTGAGACATTCCGGGAAGATTTTTCTCTAATTTTCAGCAAATCTCCAGCATAAGGGCACTCCCTTACGACCACATGCGATAGTGTCCAACAGCGCTTTATTATTATCATCATGTCCCCGATAAGAAGTATCCCTCAGTGACTCGATCATCCTATACGGTGATTTGGGACGCTTATCAAGAACGAGGTGATATCCCTAGAAATACTCACTGATCTCTGGTAGTTCCACAAAGTTGTTCACTTGTCTTTGTGGTTTAGTTTCTTAGAGACGGGGATAGTAGCATGCTAGGAAAACATCCCTTAATTGGTCCAAGTGAAAATGAGTTGTAAGGAAGCTCAGCAAGTGAAACCATATAGCAGCCTCTCCCTTCAGTGAGAGAGGAAACAATCTAAGGCCCTATTACATTCAAGTCCAATGTCAGGCCTCCCTACACAACTTTTTACACTCTGCCCTTGCCTTCGCTAATTATGGGCAGTGTGGGATCCTCAGAAGGTAGCCTAAAAACAAAACCTCTGGTAGTGAGCATTTGCACAGGTACTAGGTACCACGAAGTTGTGGGCCTGCGTGTAGAGGAGGCAAGAAATTGGCCCATCGGAGAGTCTTCTATGTTGTCATAGCCTCTGTAGTATGCTTGGGGCCGTGGAGCGGGATTTTTCCCCTTGTTGGTGTTCACCGGCTTTTTCTTTCGTCCTCCCTCCATCATTAACCCCCCATTCCAAACAGCCCACCTTCGCACTCCCGCCTACTATTCTTTTGTTCCCCGTTCTCTTTTCAACTTCAACTTACCTTCCCTCCCCTCAAGCATCGTGTAACAACATAACTATGAACATCAATCGAGTATGGGATGTTCTGGTTTGGATCCATCGTTCATTAATTCACAGAAACTTTTTTAATAATGTTGCGTAGGTACGCTCAATGAGTGATCGTTAGGTAAACAAGGGTTCTCTTCCTCTCCGTGTCATATTTGGATTACAAGGAGAATGGTTCTGCACGAATCAAAAACAATAAAAACAAAAGTAAAACAAGAAAATGTCAAACTAAACTATAGTAACAAGTTTAATTAATCTAAAAGCTAACTTTCCCCGGCAGCGGCGCCAAACAAACTTTGGATACGCTCAACACTTACTTCTCAAATTAAGAAGTTAAAGCGGTTGGTGTTGTCAAGTAAAATAACCCCAACTCGTGAGGTATGTTGGGCTCATTCCACAAGGAAAATAGTTTAGACTTAAACTTCAATCTATTACCACTATTGTTCAGTCAATTACTTCCTTGCGAAGCAAAAATGATATAAAAGGGGTGTTTTCTATTTTAAGTAAAATGAAAATAACAGCGAAAATAAAGGAGATAATAACAGCTTCGAATGGGAGTTTAATCAATTAATCAAGTAAACTAGGTTTACGTTGTTCCCCACGGTTTCATAACTTGATAAGTTTAAACTATAACAAGTCTGTCCTAGTATCTTGAATTGCAAAAGATAAGTTAGTGTATTTCTAAATACCTTGGTTCGGCATCTAAAAACTGTCACTCAGCACTGGTCTGGCTACGGTGTTGTTTAATCCTACCCTTATGTACCTCATATTAGCATCGTATGCGATATTGGACTAAGTTATTACGTAGTTACCAATCAATACTAGCCTATTAGATAGATACACTAAAAATAGGTTGATAATTTCTTTTCCTATTATCAACTCCTTGGTACGACAAGTAGTAGCATTTAAGGCGAGTTTTAACGGTGGGTCATCCGTGAAAAAGGATTTATTGCGAAAAATTATCAATACATGCAAGACACAATTCAGAATTGTTATTTTTTGTTGGTTTTACCTCCATTATTAGCTATGGTTTCCCACAACCCTAGTTAGTGGAGTTTAGTTACACATAGTCAAAATCACAATTATGCAAAATATATGATTACAGAAATATGTAATTATTCAGTAAGGAAATTGTAAATCCCAAAATTTCACTTGATTAATTCAGCAAAATCACCCAACAATCAATGATTAAAAGTATAAGAAATCAATTAATCTCTCAAAGAGTCTACAAACTAATCAAGAGTCTCCACAAATTAAAAGTCTAAATATAATCCAGAGGTCTAACTCAAAAATAATGGTTTTTTCGAACTATTTATAGAAAATAAAAACCTAATTAAACAAGGATCTATTCGCTGGAAATCGTGTTCAAAAGCGGCTGGGTTCGACGGACCTCGCGACGGGGACGTCGTGGTAATGACGGGGCCTTCGTGGACTCGGTCGTTCCAACTTTGCAAAATATTCCGCCGTATCTTCATTTACCCTCGACGGCATGTATGACGGATTCACGAGCACACGGTCGGCAAGGCAAGGGTCCCGTTCCAAAAACACTTAAAAACTCCTTGAATATTGGTCTGGGCTACTTCTCTGAGTCCTTCATGAAGAACCTGCCAGGATGGGACCGTATGGATACGATGGTCCGTCACGTTTTTCGTAACCCCACACTTGTTTTAGACATCCCATCTTCCTTCAGGAGGTGCAACTACGCTGCCACCTACGGGACAGTCACAGGCATTGACGGACCGTACAAGCTCCGTGGTGGTTCTTATGTTTATTTTTTCGCTTCAAAACCTCCGCATTCATCTTTGGACAGATTTCATGAAATAGGAGAAAAGACCTTATATAAAAAATTAGCACAAATGGGATTTGGACACACTATACCGTGAAACCACGGTATTATCACTATGCGACAGGAACGAGGTTTTTAAGGTTGTGTGTGCGGGAGGGTGTGGGACGGTTGAAGTAGTTTAAAAAAATAATGTTAAGGTCTTTATCTAGTTTACTACTCTCTACTTGAGAGGTTTTCAATTCAATAAAAGAATTGTTGACACTTATTATTTTATTCCTAAATCTAAATAGTTTCTTATCCAAAAGACATACTCCACTTTATATTCTTTAGATGAAACACTTTGGTTTCTTTCATATTTTATCATTTTTTTCCTTCTCATTTATTCAACTTTTGTTGATACTTTATAGTAGTAAGGAGAGTGACATGCATAAGTAGGTATACATCCAAGTACATTAATAATTAGCCATTTTTTTCTGGTCGATAGTTTAAATTATTTTTCGATCTGAGTTGACACAAAACTAAGCAGCCAAAAATAGTTGTTATGCCCTAGTCTACGTGAACGAAAAGAAGGAACTCAATTTGAAACAGTAGAGCCACACTATAATCCAGAATTGATAAAATTTAAATATGAAAATCAGGTTGGATCAAACAGCCAAGGAGTCAAAAAAACGTGCACCTGTTAGTAATCATGCTTCTACCAGTTCGCGACAATTATGAGATTTCTTAAATACTTTAGAAGTAAGATTTAAGTTTAATTCTCAAAGCTCTTCCTTTTATAAGTTCTTCATCAAAAGCATATGTGTGAACTCTCCCTACTTCAAAATACTCATTAGTTGACTATTCATATTTTAGTTTATAATTCTTTTTCTAAATAACGAATTGCGGTAAGGGGTTGAGCGGTGATTTTGATTTCATGAAAATCAATCACAAATGATCCTCTCTTGTTATTGTATTTAAATACTTTTTAGGATTTCAAATTTGGATGTTGGGGGGGGGGGGTTGGGGTGGGGTTTTGTTTTTTTTTTTTTGTTTGGTTTGGGTGGGTGAAATGTCTCTATTATTATGAAAAAGATTTTTCCCAATAAGAAAGGGAATGGGGAATCAATGAGTCTTTCAAAAGCTTTGATTTAAAATGATGAGCAAAGGGTAATTTCCATCCTGGATAAATGCATATGATTTTGTACTTTTATATGTTTTCTTATGACTTGGAAAGATTTGGATATTGACATTGAAGGAATGTCTTAACGTAAATAGTCTTTGGTTTTAGCGAAAACGAGTTAAGATTTTTTAAATGATTATTATGAAATCAGAACTGTTACAATGGCTTACCAAGTCTTGGTACGAAGATACCAATGGGAATATGTTCTTATTAGACAAAACTCTTAATAAATGACAACTTGTTAATATTTACGGGGGCTTCATGAGAGTTTTAGTAGTAGTATCACCGAAAAGGTATAGAGTCCTTGTGAGCATCACCACACAGCGTTTACAGACGTGGGAAGGTCCTATCCTAAAATATGGATAACCATTGTAGGTTGTTAACGCTAGCAGCCTTTCCAATCTTTACTTTTGGAGAGTTTAGATTGGCCCGTTTTATATTTTATTAAATCCATGTGGTATACATGGATTGGGGCCCTCAGGTCAGGCAGAGGCTTGGACCCATATAGCCCGTGAGTCCCAGTATATTTATGAACACTTACCTTACTCAAGATTGATGATTTTGGAAAAGTCTAGTTCAATGTTTGGGTCTGCACTTATGATTTTGGCTTGTTTTATGGTTATAATTTTATATATGTATATTGTTTTTCCTTTTTTCCCTGGGTTGCATGATAGTACTCACCGTACTAACCATTCTTTGGATGCTACATCATTTCACGATGTAGGATCAACGACACAAGTGTCAGTTTCGAGCAACAATAGATATTGAGGGATAAAAACGGCATAGTATGGTGAGCTTTCCATCTTCCGTAAAGTGAAAATTTTTTCATAGTCTTTCCTTTGATTCAGTATATGTTGGGGGCCATATAGATGTTTAACATTGGTTCATTTTGCTACCAGGTTTCGTAGACATATTGGTTATTAGTTGAATTGGTTTCTAATTAAGAGTTCACATTTATTATCCTTTTTTGAATTCTCTTGAAGGTTAATTTAAATGGGCCTTACTTTTCCGCGCACATTAAATATTTTAAAACTTCTAGTTATATCAGTATTCGGTTGAGCGGTTGGTGGTACTCATCAGTCTTATAGGGGTTACGGTATGCAAGTCCCGTCTAGGGGGGGGAACTCAGGGGGACATGAAAACTTGGTAGTAGAGGCTTAAGGTTCAAGGGTTCAAGGGTGTTATGGAGCCGTGTCAAGTAGTCTTTTTATGAGGCAAACAAGAGATCATTGAGGGATTACAAAGAATATTATAGTCGAGCTTTCAATCTTCCGTTAAAGTGAACTTCTTCATATGTCGTCCTTTGATTCAAATATATGGGCGGAACATATCCCGATGTAAAAATTGTTATCATTTTGCTACAGGTTCGTGTAGACATATGATATTAGTTGAATTTGGTTTCAAATAAGAGTAAATTTTTAGCTTTTGCATTCTCTTGAGGTTAATTGAAAGGGCCTTACTTTCCGACATTAATATTTAAACTGCTATATATAGTATTCAGGTTGAGCAGGGTGGTTGGTATTTCAGGCTTTTAGGGGTTTCGTAGCAATGTTTACCGTCTAGGGTGGGGACTCGGGACATGAAAAACATGGTTAGTAGATCTTAAGTTTCAATTTTTCTAGGTTGTCTACGAAACCGTGTCAGTAGAGTCTTTGTATGAGTGGGAAGCATGTCACACTTATCACGGAGAAGGACTATGATACATGTAACAAATATTTATATTCCTTTCATACTTAGATGTGTAATGGGCGTATGTAGTGATTTTTCATTGAGTACTTCCTTCTTTACTATAATTTCTCTATGCCTTAATTTTGAGGTGATGGACGTGGTTGGAGCTTATATTGCTAATGGTGCAATTCTGATTTAGTCATCAAAAAGGGTATGAAATTTCACTACGGCTAAGAGGAGTTCAATTAGTGCGCATTAAAAATATTGGTTCAAAGTGTATACCTCATTTCATGAATCGTGCATTAAGCTAAGTAGGCTGGGGTGTCTAGGTGCTCTCATCTTTAAGGTTCGACAATGGCAAGGTAGAACAACATTTTGATTAAAAAAAATGGAAAAGGAGAGTGTAGGTTATAAGTTTCTAAGGCTTACGAGGTTTTACAACCTCATACATGAAATCATCCTAAGTGGAGATGTGTATTCATGAAAGATAAACAATGGAATTGGAAATGTTATATTTAAGTGTTTTGATGATCCTACAAATTATAAAGTTGGGACCTGCGTCCCATAGCAGAGTGCTTCTGTCCAGATACAAAATGGGGACAACTGTAAGGTATCATGTCAAGGTTGGTAGGTAAAAGTGAGTGTCGTACACCAATATAAAGAGCGCCGACGAGATTATTATGTTTCAGTATCGCACAATGCAGCGGACCTGGTCTCGAAGAGTTGTCTTCATCAGATGCTAATAGGTTACAACTGTAAAGCTGTTATGTCAGAAGTTTTGTGAGGCGTCACCGTACTCTACCAATCAAAATGACGAGGGTGTTTGTCCAACGGTCAATAAAAACTTTAATGGTTGACTTAGTCACTGAAAAAACAAAAAATAAATTTATTCATCCACAAAGAAGTAAACAACAAGCCTTTCAAGAACTCACAATGAGTTTGCAAGGGGCCTGGGGGGGGGGATCCTTACAAGAATGCGATAGGAAGAAAAACGACACGACAGGTGCACAAAAATCTGCCACCTCTTACTTCTCTAGGTGGCACAAACTTTTCAAACAGCAGACCTTCAACCATGGATGGTCTTCAACGACTTTGTGGTGAAGTATCTTATCTCTTTTCAACGAACACATATTCAGGGATTTGGAAACTCGAACTCAAAAGCTTAGAGAGAAGGCAATTCTTCAAGGAAGAATTCAAGCACAAGAATCATACAGAAGGACCTGACAAGAAAAGAAGGGTTTTCATACATGCTGTTGTTTCGTGCATGTTTTGTATTTGAGCTTAACTTTAGGATTCGTTTATTCTTTGTTATAAATGTTTCAAACCAGGTTGAGGCCTTGCAGAACATAGTTAGAGTAACTTGTGTCTTACTGCAAAAGTCTAGATTATCAGTTAGGTTAGTAAGTGGATAGTGTGTATTTTCTTTGTTGAATCTAAGTTATTCTAAGGGTAATAGCTTAGTGGGCAGTGTTTGATCTGCTACCTTGTCTAAGTAATAGGTGTTATTGCTTAGTATGGAGATTAGCAGGATAATCTCGTGTTGTAATCGATCTTTTACTTTGTTTGTTGAAAGATTAGTGACGCGGTGAAAAGTCCTGTTGAGAACATGTAGTGGTTTTCTTCCCTTGAGCAGGAGGTTTCCAAGTAAAGTTTTTGTTCACTCTTTACTTCAGCACTGTTTACTGTCTGTTATTGTAACTTTGCTAAGGACCTGGTCCCATCGAAAAGGTGTTCGCAACTTTAGTATTGTTCTTGCGAGTCAAGGGACCTGATCCTTGAGTGATAAGAGAACGCATACATTCCAAACAGGAAAGAAGCAGAACCAACAGTCATCCGATCAAAGGCATGATCTCCTGCACAAAAGAAATTGAAAGGTGGATGATATCACCATAAGAGGCACATGAACTCTCTCTTTGATATGCTGAGAGACGACAATCTGGTGTGTAACCAAACCCAATACAAGACGAACGCAATTCAAATTCAAACAACTGGCCCCCCCCCCCCCTCATTTCACCAACTTGTAATTAGAATTACAAAGGAATTTAAGAAATAAACAGAAATTGAAAGACCCACAGTTAGAAGAACGGGGAGACAGGGTAGACCTTTTTTCAACAATTGCATAACCGTCTTTTCTCCACTATTCTTTTAATTATAAACCCGGATCCCATACATGGCACACTTAGCGCGTGTTGGACCTCTTTGCAATATCGTCTAGGCAACATTCATAACCAATTGTTCTTGAGCAACAATTTGGGAAGCGAGAGACCAAAATGGAGATCTACATGAGCAGAGAACTACCCATGATTGAGAAGAATTCAACATGGAATTGTGAAAGACCTACCGAAACACAGGATAGTCATGGCAGTGAAGGGATTTTCCGAACCCAAGTTAAATCCGATGGCTTTAGCACAAAAGCACAAATCCAACTAGAGTAAAGGGGTACACTCAAATTTTTTGTATTAATTTTTCTAATACATTTGCTCCTGTGGTAAGATCAGAAACCACCATATTAGTGTTGGCTATCAGCTTCACAAAACATGGCTGGAAAGTGTTTCAGTTTGACGTAAATCTACGATTATTGTTTGGCTATAAACGTCAAACTGAACACAACTTTCCAAGCCATTTTGTGGAAGCTATAGCCAACAATATCTGGTTGGTTTCTGATCTACCAACAGGGAGCAAATGTATTAGAAAAGTAATAACAAAAAAAATTTTGAGTGTACCCTTTACTCCTAGTTTGGATTTGTGCTTGTGCTAAAGCCATCTGATTTAACTTGGTTGGAAAATCCATTAAATGCCCATATGACGATCCATTCCCCCACCCTGTGTTTAGGTCCTTTGACACAAAATTCATGTTTGATTCTTCTCAATCATGGTAAGTTCATGCTTCATGAGATCTCCATTTGGATCTTCTCTGCTTCCAAAATTTGTTGGCTCAAGAACAATTGTTATGAATGGGCCTAGACGAGTATTTGACAAAGAGGTCCAACACCGAGCTACGTGTCCATGTATGGAATCAGGGTTGATAATTAAGAAATAGTGATCGAGGAAAAAAGAAAGGTGGTATGCAAATTGTTGAGAAAAATGTCTACCCTGTCCCCCCGTTTTTCTTTCTACTTGTGAGCTTTCAATTTCTGTTTAGTTCTAAATTCCTTTGTAATTCTAATTACAAGTTGGTGAAATAGATGTCAGGTTGTTTGAATTGGAATTGAGTTGTCTTGTATTGGGTTTGATTACAAAAACATATGCGTTCTCTCATAGATTATCAAAGAGAGATCATGTGACTCTTATGGGATATTAATCCACCTATTTCATCTTCTTAGGCAGGAATCATACTTTGATCGGGAATGAATGTTGGTGCTGCTTCTTTCTGTGGGAATGTATGCGTTCTTTATCAATCAAGGATAAGTTCCCTTGAACAGCCAGAAAACTACTAAAAAAGTTGCGAGGAAACAACACCTATTTCGATGGGACCAGGTCCCTTAGCAAAGTTTACAAATAAACAGAAGTAAACCAGTGTGAAAAGTAAAGATTGAACAAAACTACGTGGAAACCTCCTTGTAAGGGAAGGAAAAACCACGGACATGTTTCTCAAACAGGACTTTTCAAAACCGCTGTCACTAATCTTCAACAACAAAAGTAAAAGACTATTACAACACGAGATTAGCCTGCTAATCTCACATACTAAGCAATAACACCTATTACTTAGGACAAGGCTTAGAGCAGAGACAACATGCCCCTAAGCATTACCCTTAGATAACTTAGACTTCAAAAAGAAAAAAAAAATACAACAACTACACTATACTAACCTAACTGATTAATATAGGACTTTTGCAGTAAGACACAAAGTTACTCCTAACTATGTTCTGACAAGGCTCAAACCTGTTTGAAAACATTATAAAAAGAATGAAACGAATCCTAAAGTTAGCTCAATACAAACATTCAAGAAACAACAGCATGTATGAAAAAACACTTCTTTTCTTGATCAGGTCCTTGCTGTAGTATTCTTGTGCTTGAATTCTTTCCTGAAGAGGCCTTCTTCTTCTAAGCTTTTTGAAGTTCTAGTTTGCCAAAAATCTTGAATATGTTGTTCGTTGAAAAAAAGGAGATAATATAAATTCACCCAAAAATTCGTTTTGAGGACCATCCCATTGGTTGAAGGCATGCTGTTTGAAAAGTTTGTGACCTAGAGAGTAAGAAGGTGGCAGATTTTGTGACACTGGTCTTGCGTGTTTTTACTATCGCATTCTGTAGGGACCAGGCCCCTTGCAAAACTTCATTGTGAGTATTCTTGAAAAGGCTTGTTGGTTACTTCCTTATGTGGGATGAATAAATTTATTTTTGGTTTCATGTTGACTAATCAAACCATAAGTGTTATTGACCGTTGGACAAACCCTCGTCCATCAATTTGATGGGTTGGTATTAGTACGGTGCGCCTCACCAACTTCTGACATGGACCGCTTTACAGTTGTAACCTATTATGCATCTGATGAAGACCAATCGTCTAGGAACCAGGTCCCTGCATTGTGGAGATACTGGAAAACATATAATCGCGTCAGCTCTTTATATTGGTGTAAGGATCACTGCCACTTTTACCTACCACCTGACATGATACCTTTACGTTGTACCCCATTGGATCTGGACGGAGAGCACTTGTAGGGGACGGTCCCACCCAAATTTGAAGGATCAATCAAAACACCTCTTAAATATAACATTTCAATTCCATTGTTATCCTTTCATGAAATACACATCTCCCAAGTATGATTGATTTCATGTATGAGTTGTTAAAACCTCGTAAGCCTCTTAGGAAAACTTATAAACCTACAATCTTCCATTTTCCATTTTTTTAATTCAAATGTGTTCTATTTGCAATTGTCGAACCTTAAAGATGAGAGCAGCCTAGACACCCATCCTACCTTAGGCTTAATGCGACGATCATGGAAAGAGGGTATACACTTGAACCAATATTTTTAATGCACTAATTGACTCCTCGTAAGCCGTAGTGAAATTCATACCCTTTTGATGACTAAAGCTAAAAAGAATTGCCAACCATTAGCAATATAAGCTCCAAACAACGTCCCATACACTCAAAAAGTAAGGCATTAGGACAATTATAGTAAAAAGAAGTGAAGTATCAAGGAATTCACTACAGACGGGATCCAATTACCCAATCTAGAGTATGAAAGAATAAAAAAATTTGTGAATGTATCATAGCCTTCTCCGTGAAAAGGGTGACATGCTTTCACACTCATTACCAAAAAAGACTTCTACTTGACACGGTTTCGTAGGACAACCTAGAAAAATTGAAACTTAAGATCTATACCATGTTGTCCGTCCCGAGGTCCACACCCTAGACGGGACATTGCATACGGAACCCCAAACGCCTGGATTGAATGAAAAATACCAAACACCTGCTTCAACCTGCATAATAAATATAAATAGCAGTTTAAAATATTAATGCGGAAGTAAGGCCATTTCATTGAACTTCAAGAGAATTCAAAAAAAGGATAATAAATTGGACTCTTATTTAGAAAAACCAAATTCATTAATAATCATATGTCTACGAAAAAACTGTAGGCAAAATGATAACAATGTTTACATCGGGAATATTCCCCCATAATATTATTGAAAATAAAGGAAAGACATAGAAGAAAAGTTTTCACTTTAGGAAGATGAAAGCTCACTTATAATATTCGTGTTTAATCCCTCAACGATCTATGTTGCTCAATAAAAAGAGCTACTTGACACGGCTCCTCCTAGAACACCCTTGGAAAACTTGAACTTAAAGCCTACTACCAAAGTTTTTAGTGTCCTGTCCCGAGTCCCCCACCCTTATGTATCATTCTTTGTCGATATATATTATATATATATATATAATATATATATATATATATATATATATCTATATATTCTATATATATATATATATATATATATATCTATATATATCTGATAAGAAATTTGTGTCTTGTAAGAAGATAAGAGCAACATATTATGTTATGATTATAATTAAAATATTAAAAATAGAGTGACCTTTTCGTCGACACGAATACAATTGCAATGAATACTACCACCTTAGCATTTTGTACTCTTTTGTTAAGGCTCCGCGAAGATATACTTTAATCACCATGATGTTGCATATTCTTCAACTGTGAAATAGGTCGGCACTAATTCTCGAAGCTCTTCCAAAGTTGTCATTGGTATGGTTTATAGAGTAGCTAGGATGTACTAATAGTCTAGATTACAATATATATTTGTGTCATAAATAAATGTGAACTTTTTTGTCTCTAATTAGTGTTCGTTGGTTCAACAATAAAGATGCTGAAAAATATATATTCACCGAACATTATCACTCATTCTTCTGTTTGACTTTTAAAAGCGAGCAATTTGTAACTAACAATAGTATAAAATTATCACGAATTGAATCAAAAATAGAAAAATATTAAAGGGGAGAAAATCTTAAAAATAGTAACAACACGAAAAGATTAGTAAAATGTAACTGTAAAAAATGAACTTAAAATCTCTAAATCACTTTCAGGTTTTGTTTTTTCTAATCAAGATGGGTTTTTTCGTTCACTTTTGTGCTTTGTGTTTGTTGGTAGAACCCCATTGGTTTTTTCTAATCAGCATTGTGGTTGACTTTAGTTGTCTTTGGTTTTTCCCAGATCTGTTAGCTATAAAAATCTCATTTTTTCTCGTTTCAAGTTACCATTTTTGTTATGTTTTTTTTCTATTATCTTGGAGATATGAGTAAAGAAGAGTACTTGAAAATCCAGGTACTTGTTATTTCCTCGAATTGGCGTCATTCCATTAATGTTGTGTGTAAATATATTTTTTGTGGAGGTTGCTTGCGTTTGTACTCAAGATCCTATGTTCCCATTTTATGCATAATTAGTATTTGCTTGAATGAAAGATCAAAACAGTTGGTGTGGGTTTAATCCTTTTGTATGTGTGTGGTTTTGGGTATGGTTTCACTGTATTGTTTGGAATGTTGAATGGGTTTGGCTGGCTTTACTTGTGCATGCGACTAGTGTCCTTGTAACAGTCAATTACCATTTTGATCGTGTAAGCATAATTAAAGAAAAATCTGAAAAAGAGTGAAAGATATTTTTTCAATACTCAATTTGTTATTATCTGAAATATTCAAATATTGATATCTATATATATATATATATATAATATATATATATATATATAATATAAATTTTGATGATATGGCTTGTGCTATACTCTTTTTTTAATTTTTGTGAGGGTTGTTTTTAAATTGATTTTAATATCCAGAGTTTATAAGACAAATATGATGTCCTAAATTACACTAATATGCTTTCACAAATGCGTATATATACAAAAGCCTAAAAGAAGCTTATCAAGGAGACAATTCCTCCCTAGTGAATTGTATATAGTTCAAACCTCATTAGAGATTCAAAAACATAGAAATTACCATCAAAAACTAAATATCTATATCAAGAAAACCCTTTGCGCGTTAGCTTCTAGGAAACATTGGACAAACTACAATCAATACTTGATTGAGGTGATCCTAATCAACAGTTCTACGACGTAACTAATTTTTCAATTAAATTAAAACAGAGCAAAAATTAAAGAGTCTCAAGGTGAGGAAAAGCAGATTAACCATAGAGAAAACGCCCTCACCGATTCTCACTGCAGCAAAGTAAAGCACCTGCAGCGTGACAAAAAAACATCTAATGGAAGTTAATGATAAAAAGGAAAACAAACAGTCGAGAACATAAACTTTACTTTCACTTAAAACGAAAAAAAACTACAAAACAGTGCAATTATAATGTGATGAAAACACAGAAGAATTAATTCGTGTATGATTGCCCATGATATTTTTTTTTAAAATGGTGAACATAAACTAAAAATAAATTGCAAATCCAATGTGGATATTGTAGCCTACAAAATCATATTTGGATACTTCGAGTCGGGAGCCGCAATGCCTAATAAGGAGGGCATTCTCAAGCATATTTCCTAAGGGCAGTAATTTACCCATAAATTTAAGGTATTGAAATAAAAAAGTTGGTGGATTAATGAAGCGAGGCAAAAAAATTGCAAACCACATGAGATGAAATTCAAAAAATTCTTACAATCTCATAGAAGATGCAAAGGCATGTTGGAATATAAAAATAGCAAAATGTCCGTACAATTGCTTTCACATCTCTAAAATCAAGTTTTGCACCAATTTAATGAGCAGCAACTATTCACAACTATTACACTATCGAGGGAGGTAAAGGACACATCTATGTTTCTGCAGAATTAGTATTGCCTGATATTATCACCAGATTATTTTTATAATTAATATTTAAGTAATTAAATCAAATTTAACTAATCAGTAAATAATTAACTAATATTATAGGATAAAACGGTAATAAATCAACTTTGGTTATAAATAGATATATATATATATATCTATAGATAATATATATTATAAATGCTTATATTGAAAGGTTATAAGATATAGAACCTTCTTTTCCTATTCTAACTGAATTTGACCTATAAATTATTGAGTCATTGCAAACTTATTTTTCTATAAGGTTTTTTATAGGTGGAATAAATTTACATTAATTAAAGCTGGGGGATTTTACCAATGATAATAAAAAACATTAAGGAAATTGACGTGTTTGAACTTTTTAATTCCACATTTACATAAATAAAATTTTTACATTTATTAGATTTTGATTTCGTAGAGGGTCAATCAAAAGAACTTCACCTTTAGAGCAAAAAAGTCGCCATAAAAATTCAAAATATTGCCACTAAAGGTTTGCGTGATTTCTAGTGGCGACTTAGGGTTGCAACAACCATTCGGTAGTAAATCTGTGGATTCAACAAAAAAAAAAAATAAACTAATTTTGGTTGTAACTAGTTTTTAAAAATAAATAACTTGCACTTCAATATGAAAAACATTCAATCTTATTACAAAATCATCAAAATTCTTCATCGATAAAATCTCCAAACTAACACAATGGATCATTGTACATTTTACACAATTTACTTTGAATAAAAATTAAAAAATATATAGTGTCTTTAAACTCCGCCTTATGGATATTACTTTTGCATTTTAAAAACTATGAAATTTTAAAAAAACATATATAAAATTTAATGTTAAAAAAATTTTAGTGGACGATATTCTAGGCTTTTGTGCGGAGGTTTTGTGGACGCCAAAAGTCTAGTCTCTTTGGTAGGAATACTAGGTATTTGGACAACACTAGGTGAAGGTTGGTCCCACGTAAATTATCACGTCACCCCCCCCTTAAAAAAATTGGGATGTTAACTCTTGAGGGTCGGTACTTTTGGTCTATTTAACTTAAAATAACTGGTAGTGATTTTTGATCCCCAAAATATACGCAAGATAAAGTGGATATATATATATATATATGTGTAAAAACTAATGCAAAAAGACAAGAAATATAAAAGATAAAGCAATAGAAATAGGGAGACAAAAGATGAGGATCATTTCTTATTTTAATGCCTATCCTAATTTTGCAGATCTCTTGAATGATGAAAATTCGCTGAATACTTTAATATTAAGTATAAAATTACATGGTGATGATTATTTTTCCAGGTACAAAAGTGATATGTATTTGTTATCGAATTTAACAAGTCATGATACAAAAACTTTTTTTTAAACCCTTTGTGTAAAATTATGGATTTTAAAAAAAGTGAATCACATTTTAATAAAAACAACTTAAAGCAAGTCTTAAAGTTAAAACTAGAAGACCTATTAATGGGATGAAGAAGTGATTTTCCTTAAAAGAATGGGTGATGAAGAGGCAGTTTCAACCCAAAAATAACATAAATCCTGGATGATTTTCATATTGAGCGAAACCTCCTACGGATAGTGAGAATAAAATGTAACAACCTGTTTAGTCGGTTCGCGCAGTAAAAATTATTTGAAAAATTAATGAACTGGGTCGACGGATCAGGCGACGTACCGTCATGGTCACGACGGACCGTCGAGGGCCTCTATTCCAAAAGACTTCAAAACTCTAAAAATCTGCGTACTGAGAGCGACTCTTGAACTCCGCCGACGAAAACTTACAGCACGGACCGGTCGTAGATTATGACGGACGTCACAAACCCTTTAGAAAGTAAATCTCTGAAACTTTGTGACGGACCGGCAGGACGGACCGTATAGACACGACGGGCCGTCACAGGTCGCATAACCTCGACGGGTCACATTTGCTAAAAGTTTAAGGGTGTTTGGACATTCATGAAAAATTTCATGAAATTAGTGGGGTGAGTTAATAAGTGTATTTACTTGGGGGTTAAAGAAGTACCTTGCATAAAATATGCGGTTACCTTTTATCATCTTTTAGAATTTGTTATATGATATTAGGTAAAAGAAAAAGAAAATTTGGAGAGGAAAATAAAAAGAAAAGGAAGAGAGGGAGAAAAAAGCGAGAGAGAAAAGAAAAAGGGAGAAGCGAAGAGTAAGTAAGCAAAAGGAATTGAGAAGTAGTCAATTGTTTGATCGCGATTCTCGGTGGAAGTAGGTTTAGGTATGGTTTATGCTATCTTCTAGTAAAACTTAAAATAGCGATTGATATGTATTGGGTGGTATTGTAATGTCTTCTTCTATGCTTGATTGTGAGTTTGTATGTTGTGAATTGGAATCTCAATCTTGAATTCTCTATGTTAAGATGACACCTTGGCATAAACGAAGACGTGATTGAACTAGAATTAATGAGATAGTGGATCGGGTGTCCGTTCCGACTTTAGTATTAGGGGATTAGGAGTGTTACGTTCCGGACACTAGTATTAGGGATCGGAGTGTCAGTCCGACACGTAGTAGTATGGAATCGGGTGTTCACGGTTCCGAACACGTAGTATTAGGGGGATAGGGTGTCACGTTGCGACACGTAGTATTAGGGGATCGGGTGTCACGTTCCGACACATAGTATTAGGGCGATCGGCCGTGTCACGTTCCGAACGATAAGAATTAAAGAGAGAGAAGAATTTTCTTGCTCATGGGTTTTGTTTAATATACCATTCGAAGAACCTATGTCCCAAATGAGTATTGTGTGGAGGATTGAGTCTATAGGCGCTTGATTTTGTTTTGTTTCTCATGGTTCTTGTTTGGTACTTGTTGTTGCTACCTGTTGAGTATGGTAGTTGATTTATAAAGTATTTTATCTAATTGACTTATATTTTTGAGTTGGACGGACGGATACCTATCAGTACGTGTTCCCTTGTACTGACCCATACTTTTATCCTTATTGTTGTTTTGTGGAGTGCAGCAAGTGCACCATGACTTCAACTAGTCCTCAACTCTAGCAAGTCTCAGCACGTTAGATTCAGGGTGAGCTATTTTCCAAGCTCGGCTCTGGATTATCTTCTCACGTCTGCTGTCTTTGGAAGTTGGACATGGGACCATCTTTTACTTATTTTAGTTCTTAAATACTATTAGACTTAGTAAATTATAAGTAATTGGGAAGATGTTTTGATGTGATGACTTCAGATTTTGGGAACGATAAGTATTGAGTTTGCGTAGAAGGTATTTACTTGATTTTTTCGTTATGACAGTTTGAGGTCTTCCGCATTATATTTTGTTCCTATGTTGGGGAAAATATTGGTTAAATGTTGGGGTTTGGATTGTTGGTTTCGTCACCTAGGAGAGTAAGTGTGAGTTCCGCTCCGAACGTTTTGGGTTGTGACAAACTTGTTCAGAGCTGTGGGTTCGTTGGTCTTCATCACACAAGACGGTCTAGGTAGGTCTTGTAGGAACGGTGTAGGGGGACGCCCTTAACTGTTCTTTGAACGAGGCTATAGGACTTTAGGAAAAAAAACTCCATTCTTTCTTCCTTTCGTGCTTATACTTGGGTCCAATTGGTAGGAGGTGATACAAATTAGTATCTGACAATCCTCACTCGATTCTCGGCAGATGGTAGAACTACAGCACACCTGTGTCAAACACAATCACCGGCGAAAAGGTGAGACTGAGCCAACCATTGGGACCGTAGCTCGAGAAGAGGAGTTGGCAAAGGAGCCGTGGTGGGTAGTAGAGGTCGCAGGACGGATGCCCTCTAGAGGTAGAGGACGAGCACCTGGTCCAATACAACTAGTGATTAGGGCGGTGGGTGACTCCGCCACAGACTGATGAAGTAGTAAGAAGGGGTTGAAAGAAGGGGAAAAATGAGCAGGATAAAAGATGAGGGAACTACCACACAGCCTACCCAGAGATGATTAACCAGGGTTCTTACCTATCTTAGCGGGTTACTGACCAGGGCCGCACCTCTAGTGTTTCGCACCAGCACCTCGGTTCCGGGGGCACCAACATGAGCTGTGTGAGTCCCCGCATAGATGCCTCATTGGAAGTAGCACGTTTCCCGGTTCTACTACAGGGCCATAATGACGGAGTGATCAAACATGAACTTTTCCTAATTCGTGAAGTTGAAACCTCCAGTCTTCAAGGGTGCTGAATCTTATGAGGATGACTATGATTTTGGGTTGATATCATGAGCTGCTACATCAGATGGAAGTAAATTCTAGAACGATTCGGGGTTCAGTTTTTCTGACCTTCAGTTTCAGGGAAATGCCAAAACGTGGGTGGCGGTCATAAGTTGCGTGTAAACAGCACAGGGCACCCCCTATGAATCTTGGGCATCCTTCTCTAGCTTATTTATGGAGAGTATATACCCCGGGACTTGAGGGACAAGAGGAGAGGATAGTTCCTGAGTCTAGAGACAAGGCAGGGATGTCTGTTACTGTGATGAGGCCCTAAATTTCATGTACATCCAGGTATGCCACCCAGCTTTGCTTCAGTTCAAAGAGCGGATTCGCCGCTTTGTGAAGGATTGAGGTCAGATTTGCAGATCCCAGCCTTACCAGGTAGCATGGCAGCAAAATCCTTTCAGGAAGTGGTTGAATTTGTAATTAGAGGTAGAGGGGGGGGGGTGAATCCAGGACAACTTCACCACGGCGTAGACATCTAAGATGTCCGTACGGGAGGCGAATTTAGTGGTTTCTTACTCAGAGGACAGGAGTTCAGGAGGGTAACCAGCAGACCTATTTTCAGTCTTCACTACAGGTTTGTAGTTGGGGGGCGGGGTACATCACAGGGGGGACAGTCAACATTCTATGAGTTTGGAGGTTATCCCAGCTTCGTTCATTTCTCACAGGAGACCTATGCTTGACTCCAAAGATTGTTATGGCGTGTGGAGAGGACTGGACATATAGGAGGTAGGTCCAAAACAGAGTTACAAGACCCAATAATTAGAGGTAGACGGTGGTCGTAGGAGAGGCGCCTTCTGGAAGAAAGGACGTGTGGCAAAGGTTATGGTGGTCACCAAAATCAGCGTGGGGTGGCGGGCAAGTTGGAAAGTAACTTTGCACCCACAATGGTAGGGGCAATGGGCAGGAGACAGGTGGATAGGGCTCATTGTTATGCTTTCCCCGGGACGAGATCTGAAGCAGAGCATTGATGCTGTATCACAGGTAATCTTTTGGGCTGTGATTGCATGGCTTCTTTATTATTTGATCCTGGATCACATTTTCATAGTATCTTCCTCATTGTAATGGTCTTTTCTGATTTATACGGTGATTTGCTTGAATTTGCCTAATTCGTGTTTCTACTCCTCGGGTGATTGTCCGTGCTAGTTGAGAAGGTTTTTGTATAGTCTTGTCTTGTGCATTTTCGTGGGGAGCCCAATATCATGTAGATTTGATTATTCTTAGAGATGGTTGATTTTGATGGGAATTCTGGGTTTATTGGCTTGGCTTTCCCAAATTTTGCAAATATTGGATTGTAATGCTAAGGACTTGTTGACTTGGCCCAAGCCTGGAACAGATCCACTAGTGTGGGAGGGTGGTGACGACATTCCACCCCGTCCGTATTAATCTTTTATTTGCGCTATAAAGGCATGGTTATTATTAAAGGTTGTTTAGCCTCTTGGCACATCTCAGGATGATTTACTTCCAACCAGTACCTTCGATTTTGAGTCTTGGGGGGGTTTCGAAGTCTGTGAGTTTCTGGATGTATTTCTTGCAGACTTTTGGGTATGCCACCGGATAGGGATATTGATTTTTGGCTTGATCTGGAGCGGGTACGGTACTAGCCCCATTTCCATCCCCACTTATAGGATGGCTCCAGCTGAGTTAAGGGATGTTAAAGGCCCAACTTCAGGAGTTGTTAGGTTAAATGCCCCTGTTGTTGCTTTTCATGAGCTTGATGAACGGGATTTAAGCATATCTGGTCTTTTGGTTATCGTATTTATTGATGATATACTAGTATAATCAAAGAGCAGGAAAGAACATGGAGGAGCATTTGAGAAGGGTATGGGAAGTGTCTCCTCGAGAGAGAAAAACGCTGTATGCCAAATCTCCAAGTGTTGAGTTTTGGCTAGCTTCAGGGTCCTTCCTTGGGGAACGTAGTTTTCTAAGGATGGAAGTGATGGTGGATCCTTCCAAGATTGAAGCAGTGTAGTGAAGAGTGGGTAAAGGACTACGAATGTTACAGAGGTAAGGAGATTTGTTGATTAGTAGCTACTGCCGTGATTTGTCAAGGATTTTCTTATGTGATTCCCAACTGACAAATTTGACAAAGCAGAAGTTACCATTTGTATGGTGGACGAATGTGAGAAAGCATTCCAGAACCTCAAGAACTTGTTGACTACTGACCAGTTTCTTGACATTTCCAGTGGAAGGTAAGAATATTATTGTTTATTGTGAGCATATTATCGGTTTGGGTTGTAGTGTTAATGCAGGAGGAAGAATGTAATTGCTTATGCTTTGAGGCCAACTAAAGGATGCATGAAAATCAACTATTCGACCTTGATTGGAGTTTGCCGCAGTGTGTTCTGAAAGCAATGGAGCATTATTCTATAGGGGGTTAAGTGTGAATCTATACAAGATCATCGTAGTTTAATTATGTCTTTACTCAGAAAGATGAATTTGAGAAGAGGAGGTGGATGGAACTTACTGAAGGACTACGATATTACTATCTGTCTCACACAGGAAAAGCTTAAATGTTGTGGACCAGATGCTTTAAGTAGAAGGAGGGAGCATGGGAAGTCTAGCTCACTTGAGGGTTTTAAGCACGCCCATTGGCTAGAGAGGTTCAGACTGGGGCTAAGGATTTATGAGGTTGGAAGTACTGGAGAAGAAGGGAGGATTTTTGGCCTGTGTGGAGGCAAGGGCAAGAATCTTCTTTTCTGACAAGATTAAGGGAAAAACAGTGTACTGATGAGAAGCTGATGAGCCGAATTGAGATATGGTATTACGAGGAGAGGCGAAAGAGGGCAATATGTGAGGAAGGCGTTCTTCTTAAGAATTAAGGGAAGGGATGGTGTGGCCCGGGTTGATTACTTTGATCACACTATTCTTAACAAAGGCTAATAGTTCAAGCGGTTTATATACATCCTGGGCAAAACCAAGATGTATCGTGACCTAAAGAAAACATTTCTGGTGAAGGAGGATGAGTGGACATTATGATTTTGTGCCCAATGCTTGGACTTGTTGAGCAGTAAAGTATGAGCACCAGAGGCCCGGCGGAACCACTTCAAGAAAATGCCCATTCCTGAATGGAAAAGGAAAGAATTGCAATTGATTTTGGAGTTGGTTCTTCCTCCAACGACCTTGGGAAGTATGACTCATTTGGGTAATGTTGATAGGTTACTAAGTCTGATCACTGATCCCGGTCAAGGATGACTTACAATGCCGAGAAGTTAGCCCAAACTATATATCTAGAAAATTGTTCGATTGCATGGAGTCCCACTTTCCATCATATCATGATAGGGGTACGCAATTACTTCTAGTTTTGGAGAACATGGCATGCGTGAATTAGGTTACTAGGTTGGATCTTAGTATCGTATTTCACCCTCAGACCGATGGTCAGTTGAGAGAGAACGATTCAGGTTGTTGAAGAAGGATATGCTTCGTGCATGTGTAATAAGATTTTGGTGTTCATTGGGATAACTTCTTGCCCCTTAGCAGAAGTTTTCATACAATAATAGCTATCACTACGATTGATATGGACCCATTGAGGCACTGTATGGAGGAGAGTAGGTCTCCCATTGGGTGGGTTTGATGCATTTGAAGTGAGGGACCAGGGGTTTACCGATCTTTTGAAGGGAAATCGTTAGATAAAGTAAAATTCATCAGGAGAAAGTTCTAGCAGCTTCAAAAAGGCAAAAAGAATATGCAAATCGAAAGGTCGGGACTTGGATTTATGGAGGGTGGCAAGTCGTGCTGAAAGGTTTCGTCCATGAAAGGGGTGATGCGGTTTGGTAAGCGAGGGTTAAGCTTAGCCCAAGGTATATTGGGTCATTGAAGTCCTGAAGCGCGGGGGGGGGGCTTATGAATTGGCATTGCCTCCAGGACTCTTAGGAGGCACCCGGTATTTCACGTTATCTATGCTGAAAAAAATACCATGGAGATGGAAACTACATTATTCGTGGGATTCAGTCATTCTGGATGAGGGCCAGAATTTGTCTTATGAGGAGGAGCCTATTGCTATTTTAGATTAGAGAAGTACGCCCAAGTTGAGATCAACGGAGATTGCAGTCCATCAAGGTTCAGTGGAAGAATCGGTCAGTTGGAAGAGTCCACCTTTGGGGGGGAGAAATGAGGCTGATATGCAAGGAAGATATCCAAATCTTTTTACAGATTCAGGTACTCTTCTCTCCCTTGTTTTCTATTGTGATCGTTCGGGGAACGAACGAGTTTGGGCAAATTGTTATTATTGTAACAACCTAGTTAGTCGGTTTGAGCAAAAACTTATTTTGAAAATAAATGACTGGGTCGAAGGATTCCGGCGACGTACCTCATGGTCACGACGGACCGTCGAGGCCTCTGTTCCAAAAACACTTCACCTCTAAAAATCTGGGTACTGGGGAGCGACTCTCTGAACTCCGCGACGGAACTGCAGCACGGACCGTCGTAGATGTTGACACCCAATTTTGACCCACATCGGTATAAATTAATTATCGAGCTTCGTGAGTTTTCCAAACTATTTAAGTTAATTAGTTTTATAAATTTTGCGAAAATTAAATAACATAATACATGGATTTTTGCTACTCCGGATACTTTTATCATAACTTTAGATAATATATTTTTTTTACATAATTATGTATATAATTAGTATATCTTATGATTATTCAAAAACCATCAAAATATACATTTAAATGTTTTATTAAACTAGTTTAATTTAAATTATAATTATACTTTTGAACCACTTTTACGATTTTTATAATTATTTTACTAAATAAATAAGCTCGTTGATAAATTTATACAAATTCGTTTTATTTAAGATTTAGCCAAATTTATTATTTTAAATCAATTGGCTATTTATTAAATTTAACCCATTTTTCCTTTTAATCCATTTAAAGAACCAACTTGGGCCTTTTTCCACCACCAGCAGCCCATTCCAATATTAACCTCCCAGGCCCAAACGTCTTCAACGGCCCACCTCAACTCTTTTCAACCCAATACCAATTAATCCCAGGCCCAATCTTCCCATTCCCAGGCGGCCCGTTCCCGTTTGACCCGTCCAGCCCAACCCCTTGACCCGCTCCGACCCAATTCCTTATCCCTTTTAACCCGACCCAAATGCCCTTCCCCCTTTCTTCTTCCACTTCCCCCACGCGTTCACTCAGACGCAGAAATACCCAGAAAGAACAGAAAAAAAAAACGAAAAGCCATCCACGACAAACTCCCAGAAAACCGCCCCTCACCCACTCGACCTCTCCCCCGCGCCTCTTCCCCACACTCTCTCTCCTCCTCTCTTTCTCTCCCACGCGATTCACCCTGTAAATGAAAAATCCCAGAAAAGGAAATTTCCAGAAAAAACGCAGAAGCTGCGTACAAAAAAGCAACCCCTAGTTGCATTTCTCGTCTCCCCACGCGACTTCTCCCTCCCCCAACGTCCCTTTCTTCTTTCTGAATGGAGTCGAATTTGCAGGAAAAGGGTGTTGCTCCAATAATGGAAAATATTTCAAATTTTGAAATCAATAGGCCTGAATCTTTCCCGCCCTACAATTTTTGAAAACCCTAATTTTCTCTTCAAATTAAGGGTGGGAGCTTTGGTTGGAAAATTTTTTTGGAAAAAGGGTTCCGCTTCCTATTCTGTCTGTGTTTCCTATTCCGTCTGTGATTGGGAAATTCTGGGGAATTCTTCGTCTTGGTCTTGCTAGAGCTGTTACCACCTCGCCAGTTTCTGATCTTTAAAAAAAAAAAGAGACAGTCACGAGGTCGTAGAAAGATAGAGTTATACATTTGCGTATTGGGAGCTTAGGGAAGAAACCTTCAAAGATTTAGAGCTGTCGGTGTCATTTTCGCTATCAGTTGGGTAGTTCGAGTCGTAGGAAGCCGCTGCTCCGCCGCTCGTCGTCCCTGTCGCTGCTCCTCAACAAGTAATCTTCTCCTTTGCCTTTTACTACCTCTCCGTCTTCTTCCGTTTCGAAATGTTTTCTCTGTTGCTTAGTATGTTGGTTTCGCTGTTAGTCGAATTTGGTTGGTAGTTCGTTTGTGCTGGGTCAATCTGTCAAGCACTTGAATGTTGAGTATACATGGTTTTGTTCGCAGTAAATGTAAAAGTTATACTTGTTAGTTTTGTTTGAGTTCAAGCAATATCACATATCGTGATTGTTTCGTTACATTCATTTGTTCATGCTACTCTCTGTTTCTCTTGTTTCGTCATGGTGTTTTACAATCTATTTCATCGTACTGGTCTTACTTTGTTTCGAATGAAGATTCATAGTTGGTTTAGCTTTCTTCACAGTTTGAACATGCTGCTAGCTGCTCCGTTTTTGGGGTCGTTTTAAATTCGTTTGTTGTTGCTTGCTTCTAATCCCCTCACTGTTAATTTTGCCTTGTAAATAAGTTTCTTGTATACGTCGTGTTGGTTCTCTCTAATTAAGTGCATCCATGTATATCCTAAGAGATTCTTGAGACTAGCTAGAGCTTAAGATGTTTTTTTGTTGTCCATGGTCGCATACACATTTTCCTTCATGTTTAACAAAGAAATATACTTAAAGTATATCTATTGTGGTTTGCAACTTTTCCGTGATGTACATGTTGGGTTTTTATGTGTTCTTCGTCTATGACGTATATTCATATGTGGTGATATATTATATGGATTTGAATGGCATCTGCAGAGAATTTTGTTAGCCTTTGGAGTTCATTTGTTGTAGCCCTTAGTGTCTAGTGGCTTATTCAATGTTTTTCTTTATTTTGCCTTGTTGCATGTGAACTCATGTGAATCCTCGTGGAATTCCTTTATCTCATAGGGTTCCGAGAGAGTCATAAGCTCATTTCCAAACGGTCCAACCAGTCGAAAAAAAGAGAAGGGAAAGGCAAATAAAGGATCAACACTAAGGTTGAAGATTGGGAAGTCTTGAGACAGAGACCAGCAACTGTACGTTTCTCATGGGTATATTTTATTTATTGTTGTACTTATTTTATGGCATGCCTCTGTTTGTTTCTTTTTACTTATTTTCTTACTATTTGTATGTTAATAGATTTAGGACGATTGACTGGGTCAAAAGCCCAAAACTAGGTTGGGGTCCAAGTTTCGATCAGGCGACCATGAACTACCCGAAAACTTGACATGAATCTCCTCTCTCTCTCTCTCTCTCTTTACTATTTGCTTATTTTGTTTGTTTCGAATGCCTTTTGCTTAGGATTAGGAAACGCTGAACCCCCATCGACGCCTTTTATTTTATCAACTTAAAACTAAGAATTGAACGTTAAAATGATCGATTTTTAAATTTTGAAGTTTGGGTTAGGAGATCGAGGATTTAACGGTTAGTTTTTAACCAAGAATCTTAAAACAATAAAATATTTCAAACTCAAATTCGCCTAAGGTAAATTTCTTAAGAGTTTCAAAATAACAAATATTACCCAAATCACAACATAGTCATATTTTCCGCCGGAAAACCCGTGTTTTAAAACGGAGTTCTTAGGTGCCTTGCACCTTCCTACGACACTAATAAAATCCGAACCCTTAAAAGTTTTTTCAACTTTCTGTTAATTAATGTTAACACAAGTTCTTGATTTTTTCTGAAAAATTAGTGGAGACTCCCTAAAATCAAAATACCCCTAAATAAAACAAACTCTTTCGAAAACCAATCATTTTTCGATAAAACAGAACATGCCAAGCGTCTCTGCTGGGGATTATTTGGGAGATTCTAACCCGAAGGTTAACTGTTGACTATTTGCGATAGCTGTTTCTTTGCTTAGTTATTTAGAGTTTTCGAAATTTTGCATTCATAGCATACTTCACAAAGGGCATGAGTTTTCATAGGTAACGGAAGTTACAGTCGGCCTACCGTACTTTTTCAGATATACCCCCATGAATCATTGGAGTATCAAACAACTGTCTGAATGCGCTCATCCGAACGTTTTGTCCGAACTCGGGTAACCGTAATTTGAAAACATCCGAAGTAAACCTGATAGGCTAAACCAAATCCCAAGAAAAATAGCGCATTTGGCCTAGGACGATTTACTCAATACCCATGGCGTGTTGGCCCATAGCAGACCAACCTTGAGTTCAAACCGGCCCCTCCTAAAATGGACTTCATACTTTATGTGGTTATAAAATTGAAGGATTATAACGTGTTCGAAATATTTCAAATGCGTTACATCCCTCAAATCGCTAGGCCCACCCTTGCAGAAAGGTCACATATCTGTTTAGGAACGCTCAATATTTGTTTATAAACTGCTTTTGTGAATCTGTTATTTTATTTGGAGATATTCTAGCTCATCTGTTCTCAAATATTTTCGAACCCCATAAGCATAAATATCAGAGTCACTACACAAGTGGGGCGTCCAATACTCTCTGAGTCTTTAGTTTTCCTAAAAATTAAACTGTATTTTTTCTTTAGTATACTCTCTATATCATAAAAAGATTCAATCATTTCAATCAATTGAGTTACTCTCATCACAAATCACATACGGTAATGAAAAGATAACCGTCAACTTTGTCTCACTCAAGTCGACTTTTTTTAATTCACTACTAAATCCCAAAGTCACGTAGAACCAATTCCTGTCCATCTAACATTTCTTCTATATTGGTTTCTCTTATATTGGGTGTGAAGCCAGTTATTCTCCGGATAAAGCAACTCTTATGTGTTTTTCACCTATATTGATATCTTGTATTATTAACCACCCTCAGCCACTAGTATATTGGTCTTTTTAGTTTTTTTCATTTGTCAGCTTTAAAACGATCTGTGTTGATAAGTTGGTTGTCCATCCTTATTTCACAAGGTCCAGGCCACTAAAGATTTCCTTCCCCGATCAATTTGCAAACCGGAAAAGCAACAATGGGGGATAGCATGAGGAGATTGACGTGAAGTGTTGTCTTTCTCAAGCCCGCCGCCCGGATAAATGATTGATGATGCATTTGATGCAACATATTGCTGACTGAGGGTGAAATGCAAAGAATGCCAGATTTGGTCTAAATCCCATTTCATCCCTTCAACCCTCCAAGAGATATGAAGAACCTCCAACGTCCACTTTCCATTCCTCCCCCTCCGCCAAGCACGTAACAGGTTTCAAACTTCTCTCTAACCCCACCAAATCCCCACACCATGGACTTAACTACCCCCAATCCCCGTTCACGCCACCGAAACTTCGTGTCAAGCCACACTCATCCTCAAAATACTACCTTCAAATCCGCCATCTCCCTCAAAACCAATACCAACATGCTCAAACCTTCCCCCATCTTCAAAATCAATAGAACAATGCTCAACTCACCTCTTCAAACCAAACCGATCCTCGAAACTTCCCCAATTAATAAAGCCAATCAAAATACACGACGCCTCCTTGGTCAACCCATACCTCATAAACTACTTTCCAATCCCATTCCAAATGAACCTAGCCAACTGTTCCAGCTTGATCACTATAAGACCAGGATATAGAGTGGGTTCAAAAGAAGAGGTATCAAGGTGATATTATAGAAGAGAGTCAGGAAAGCCTGAAGAGTTGCACTATATTTCCGAATCTCGATGATTCAGCTATAAGGAGTTATTGCATCCATCCAATCTCGACCTCGCCCGGAAGGGTTCAAAGGTGCCAAGTTTGTCACGTTTAACGGAACCGAAATACACCTCTAGCACATCTGAAAGTTTATTGTGATCACCTCCGTGGGAGTTGGTAAATGAAGCGTTATTGATGCGTCTCTTCGATCGATCTACGTGGATAAGCTCTGATTTGCCTTGCATCACCGTGACTAAATGAATGGAAAGTTGGAATGCACTCGCCAAAGATGCACAGAAAGATTTGGGCATAACATGAAGAATTGCCCCAGATCGCTACAATTAGGAGAGATCCAATATAAGTCTACCGAGACATTACCCTGAAGTAAGCTCTTCGTTGGAAAGAGGCCTGCAGAGTTCAAACATCCCATGTCCGAACGTGAGATTCACTAAATGGTTCATTTTCGTACTTCAAGATTCCTGAGTACATGAAAGATGTTGTGATGATGGGACACAAAGTTTGTTTGAGATTGTCAAGTGAGAAGCTTTGGAAGATGGATTTCAAGACTGGAAATCTCAACCAAACCACCGCATTAGTATCTAATGGAAAGATCTGCTAGAATCTGGCTATGGATAAATCAAAAGGAAAATGGAGGAGGTAAGTATGATCAACGCTGCTCATAAATGAGGTCATCTCCTCTCAAAGGAAATATCAAAACCATAATGTGCAATCCGGGAAAATTTCCTTCACCCAAAATTAGGAAGGCTCCTAACGTATTTACCCATTAAGGGAATCATCAACTCAACTTTAGGAAAGTTTGAAGCAATGGGTATGCTCTTCCTAGGAAGGAGACCAACCAATCCTTGGGAATTTACAGATCTGACCACAGATGTGCTTATCATTCAGAGCCATGGACACACACAACAGAGAATTGTTCAACTCTGAAGCACAAGATACAAAACATGATCAACACAACTTGATCAATATTGAGGAAAACCACCTGAATTGGAAGAGTCTCATTGGAATTCCCCCAGAGTGATTACAAGACATTTCTGACCTGAGTCATTTGAAGATATTCATCATCAAAGTTCGGAAGAAGAATGCCCACATTGGCCAACAATTTTGCATATGAAGTGTTGTGTTACCTTTCTTTTAAAAATTATCGCACATTTCTTGTTTGAACTAACTTTCGGCCTGATTTCTCAAGAATGAGATACTGTAGCGGCCTATGTCTATCCTCGGTCATTTCATTATCAAACTTCCTTTTTTGGTATCCTTGAGGGGGGAAATACGTTTGACCTGATTCCTGCTCCACTGGTGATCCGTATTCGCCACAAAAACGGCTCGATCATATGCCCAGTAAGCATTTTCCATTTTCTCTTGCATAATGGAAAACTGGTACTGAATTTTGAGAGGATCGCTAAAATTTGCTTTGAAGTTGACTTCTTAAACAGTCAAACAGAAGACCAAATTCGACGGAGTTAGCTTTGGGTGGAGCCTCAAAACTACGACAAATCTAGTTTGCACTGGACAAATTTTTGAGATGAATCCAAAATCGTTCCACAAATGTCATTTGTTCTTATTGATGTCAATTGGGGAAATTTTGAGGATTGGCCTCAATTCCCAGACTGAGCAACCCTCATAGTTAACAGCGACCGTTATGATAGTCTTACTGTCTTGTAGACCGGGTACAACTTTTGAGGAGGGTCCTCGAAAATTCCATCAAATATGGCATATAAAGGACGTGCGAGCGTGTAACCAACTGCAGAAGGAGCATGGAGACAAGACCAACACAGATCAGTCTTTCAAACTAGATTTTTATTTGGATGCAGGAACTTGAAGTCACAAATGGCTATACCTAGCTTCAGGATGACAAATGGCGTCACTTGCACCCACGTGGGACTCTCAACGAAACCTAGAAATCTTCAATCTCATTTTCTCTCTGATTTTCTTTATTGGCCTCAAATTTCTTAGAACAAGTTTATTTTTATCTTGCATAATATAGGCCGAACCTGATGATTCTTTCAAAGTTTTGCAAGAAACAAGTGCAGGAGGATCTAGTTATGAGTCAGGATAAGTCACCCGTTGGACCTCCCATCATAGACTATCTGGATATGCCACACTACTCAATCTAGTTCCCAATTTTACGATTTATTCTTTACTTCATCAGCGATACTAATGTTTGGTTGGACTCTTTGCAGGTATAGTATTGATACAATGTTGTTATTGAAGCCAATCCAAATTTGAGGATGTCAAAATACACTAACTTAGAAGCATTGCAAGGGAATTTGCCGGGTCCATCGCATCAGAAAGATGATGGTGACCACAATATCTCCTAGACAGTAAAAAATTATCGAATTGTTACAAGTTTTCGACAAATGTTTAAAAATGACTGCAACAAACTCAAATTCTGCTGAGTTTGTCAGGGAATACGAGAGTGTCTTTATTTTTCTTGTGAATGAATTAAGTCATTCACCTCGATAATTCTTTCTTTTAAAGAACAGAATCATAGTTGCGACGTGCATAAACGTCAATTTAGTTTTTTAGTATGTTTGTCGCGTAGCAATTTCGGCGTGCTTTGTTTCTTGAATATTTCATAGTCATAATTCTAATTTGTTGGGTATCTACCCCATAAGTGGATTATGTGTTTTGATTGGCCAATCAAAGACTTTAGCATGTAGTTTGTTGGGCGATCCACCCCATACAGTGGTTCGTAATATGATTTTCAATTTCAGGTTTTTCTTTAGTTTGAATGAGATGCCGAATATTATCGAGCATCCACCTAGTACAGTGGATATTATGAGCATCGCCTCGTTACAGTTGAGATTATTATCGAGCCATCCACTCGGGTTACAGTTGGACATATCGAGCCATCTACCTCGTAACAGTTGGAATATTATCGAGCCATCCAGCTCATTACAGTTGGATTTATCGAGCATCCACCTGTACAGTTGACTATTATCGCGCACTCCACCTCGTTATAGTTGGATAATTAGTGAGCTAGCATCTCGTTACAGGGAACTCCAAGAGGAGCAAAAACTATCCCCAAAACAGTTAATCTTTACTGAGAAAGGACGCATTTTATAGCGCTTATGTCAAAGACTTGTGAATGTGTTTGTTTATTGTCAGCCCATTCCCCAAATAATATGAAATTACAAAGGTGTCTGGCATATTCAAAGGTGACATCAAAGAGGATCTCAACGAACGATCTCACGGGTTCCGTAAAAGGGCGTTATTTGGCCCCCTTGCGTTATCAGCGAAGATTAAGATTTCAAAGCAAGACAATGATTACCCCAGAAGAGATGGTTATTTTATTACTTTACTATCGATCAAGTCGATATATTTTTGGAGGTGTATTGCCGTTATTATCAACAGAGACGATATGAGTATAGCATTGCGAGATAAAAATCAATGCACCGCGGAAATTCATTGCATTGCGGAAAAATACATGATAGCAGAAATCATTGCATCACGGCAAATAGCATTGCGAAAGTCATGAGTAGCGGACAATCATTTGACCTCGCGGAAATCATGCAATCGCGGAAGTAATGCATTACGGAAATCATGCATGCCGAAAATCACAATTGAAGAATCATGCATCGGGGAAATCATGGCCATCGCGGAAAAAGTCAGCATTGCGAAAGCATGCATCGCCGAGTCAACAATTATGCACGACGAGAAGATTCATGCCTCGTCAAAATTTATGAATCATCGAGATGTTCAACCTCGTTGAAATTTGAACATCGCGAGAAGATTTCGCCTCGTGAAGATTATGCCATCCGAGAAGACTCATACCTCGCAGAATTTACGTATCGCGAGGAAGAATTCATGCCCTCAAAAAAGGAATGCACGGGATAAAGAAAGGGACATGTGTATTCCACGAGGAATATTTATCCATCGGCCTCAATGCATTCCCTTTTATTTTGATAAGTAAAATCCAAGAAGAACATCAAAGACGACGTCAAAAGACATACCAGCAATATATCAGTATTTATTTATTTTAGCATCAAATGAAGAGTACATCGAAGACTTTATTGCAACAAACACAAGGCATAAGCTTATTTTGCTGGAGTACAACCGATCGCAAGTCGAGTCGAATATTGAGGAGAGCAATGAAGTGTTGACATAGTCAAAAAGACACGTTCCATCCTAATTGCATTTAAGATGACGAACTGTTTATTGCCCGTCTTTGTCGAGAGCATCCAAAGGATGAATTCTCCAAAAAACCACAGGTGCGAACGACATCAAAAAGGAAGCATTACAACGTGGAACTTTTTCTAGCAGCGAACTGGGACCAGTCCAAAGAGGAATGTCCCCCCAAACTTAGGACTCGCGAGCCAGAGGAGCGAATTCCCACCATAATCGAACACCCTCTCGAAGCATGCGGGTTTTTCTTTAGTTCTATCCGCTTTTTCGTCTTGCTCAGGAAGGTTTGTTTTATCGGAAGCAAGGTTTTCCCAATCTGGGTGACAAGGCGCCAATAGTTTTTGAAAGATGTCTGTGTAAGCATCTTAATTAGGAGTGTGAAGCGCGCCACATTCATGTTCTAAAAGGTTACAGCCTCTTTTTCATACCAGTTTAACTCGTCACTTGTCCAAAAACCGAAGGTTATCTAGCCATAATAGGTTCATTTTCAACCGATCGAGGCGGAACTACACCACAGCCTGATTCCTGAAGGTTTACGGATATGTAGGGAGATTGATGTGAAAACTCGGCTTATTCCAACATTTCTCCCGAATTCTGTTCTCGAGCTTTCGATACCTTCATAAATCGGTATAGAAAGCGGCTTTTGATTCTTTCAAAATCATGCCAGTAAATCAAGATTAACGAAAACTACCGTGGCGTGGGAATTCTCATGTAGCCTGAGATATGTAGGAACCGTGCGAGGGTTCGGCCATAATTCCTAAAACCCTTTGTCGACATACTTCCTTTTTGAAAAATGAATGGGGTTGGTCAAAATTGGTCAGTCAATTTCATTTTTCCTCGAAGTTTGCTGATCAACCCAAGTAAAATGAGGGAAGTTGTTGACACCCAATGTTTGACCCACATCGGATCTACAAATTAATTACGAGCTCGTGGAGTGTTCCAAAATTAAGTTAATAGTTTTATAAATTTTGCAAAAAGTTACATAACATATACAGGATTTTTGCTATCGGATACTTTTTCATCATAACTTTAGATAATATATATTTGTACATAATTATGTATATAATTAGTATATCTTATGATATTGTCAAAACATCAAAATAGACATTAAATGTTTTATAAAAACTAGTTTAATTGAAATTATTAATATACTTTTGAAACAACTTAAGATTGTTCTAATATTACTAAATAAAGAACTCGTCTGAAAATTATATAAATTCATTTTATGCCTAAGATTGAGCCAAATTTATTATTTTAAATCAATTGGCTATTTATTAAATTTAACCCATTTTTCCTTTTAATCCATTTAAATAACCAGCTTGGGCCTTTTTCCACCACCAGCAGCCCATTCCAATATTAACCTCCCAGGCCCAAACGTCTTCAACGGCCCACCTCAACTCTTTTCAACCCAATACCAATTAATCCCAGGCCCAATCTTCCCATTCCCAGGCGGCCCGTTCCTCTTTGACCCGTCCAGCCCAACCCCTTGACCCACTCCGACCCAATTCCTTATCCCTTTTAACCCGACCCAAATCCCCTTCTCCCTTTCTTCTTCCCCTTCCCCCACGCGTTCACTCAAACGCAGAAATACCCAGAAAGAACAGAAAAAAAACGGAAAGCCATCCACGACAAACTCCCAGAAAACCGCCCCTCACCCACGCGACCTCTCCCCCGCGTCTCTTCCCCACGCGACCTCTCCTCCTCTCTTTCTCTCCCACGCGATTCCCCCTGCAAACGAAAAATCCCAGAAAAGGAAATTTCCAAAAAAAACGCAGAAGCTGCGTACGAAAAAGCAACCCCAGTCGCGTTTCTCGTCTCCCCACGCGACTACTCCCTCCCTCAACGTCCCCTTCTTCTTTCGGAATGGAGTCGAATTTGCAGGAAAAGGGTGTTGCTCCGATAATGGAAAAGATTTCAAATTTTGAAATCAATAGGCCTGAATCTTTCCCGCCCTTCAATTTTCGAAAACCCTAATTTTCTCCCTCTATATAAACCCACTCCGTTTTCAATTAAGGGTGGGAGATTTGGTTGGAAAAAATTTTCGGAAAAGGGGTCCGCCTTGCCTATTCCGTCTGTGATGGGAAATTCTGGGAATTCTTCGTCTTGTCTTGCTAGAGCTGTTACCAACCTCGTCAGTTTATGATCTTTAAAAAAAAAAAAAAAAGACAGTCACGAGGTCGTGAAAAGATAGAGTTATACATTTGCGAATTGGGAGCTTAGGGAAGAAACCATAAAGTTAGAGTTTCGGTGTCATTTCGCTATCAGTTGGGTAGTTCGAGTCGTAGGTGAAGCGCTGCTCCGCCGCATCAGCGGTCCTGTCGTGCTTCCTCAACAGGTAATCTTCTCCTTTGCCTTTTCACTACACTCTACGGTCTTCTTTGTTCTCGAAATGGTTTCTATGGTTGCTTTAGTTGTGAGGTTCGCGGTTAGTCGAATTTGGTTGGTAGTTCGTGTGCTGGGTCAATCGTCAGCACTTGAATGTTGGTATACATGGTTGTGTTCGCAGTAAATGTCAAAGTTATACTGTTAGTTGTTGGTTCATACATATCGCAGATCGTGATTGTTTTCTTAAATTCGTTTGTGCATGCTACTCTCTGTCTCTGTTTCGTCATGGATGTTTTACAATCTATTTCATTCGTAACTGGTCTGACTTTGTTAGAATGAAGATTCATAGTGGTTTAGCTTTCTCAAGTTTGAATGCTGTAGCTGCTCCATTTTTGTCGTTTGGAATTCTTTTTGGTTGTTGTTGCTTCTAACCCCTCACTGTTAAGTTGCATTGTAAGAGTTTCTTGTATTAATTCGTTGTTGGGTTCATCTCTCAAATTATAGTGGCATCCATGTATATCCTAAGAGATTCTTTAGACTAGCTGGAGCTTAAGATGTTTTTTTGTTGTCCATGGTCGCATATACATTTTCCTTCATGTTTAACAAAGAATTATGCTTAAAGTATATCTATTGTGGTTTGCAACTTCTCTGTGATGTACATGTTGGGTTTTTATGTGTGCTTCGTCATAGGACAGTAGTATGTCATAATGTGTATATATATATATGGATTTGAATGGCATTTGCAGAGAATTTTGTTAGCCTTTGGAGTTCATTTGTTGTAGCCCTTTAGTGATACTAGTCGAGACTTATTCATGTTTCTTTATTTTGCCTTGTTGCATGTGAACTCATGTGAATCCTCGTGGATTCTTTATCTCATGGGTTCCGAGAGAGTCATTATGACTTGTTTCCAAACGGGTCAACCAGTCAAAAAAAAGAGAAGGGGAAAAGGCGAAATAAAGGACAACGCAAAAGGATTGAAGAATTGAGGAAATCTTGAAGAAGAGGACCAGAAGACGTTTCTTCATTTTATATTTTATTTATTGTTGTATTTTATTTGTAATGGGCATAAGCCCTTGTTGTTGTTTTTCTACTTATTTTCTTTACTTATTTGTATGTTTAGATTAGAACAGGTGAATGGGTCAAAACCCAAAAAACAGGTGGGTCCAAGTTTCGGTCAAGGCGAAAGAACCGAAAACTGAACCGAAGCTCTCTCTCTCATCTTTCACTATTCTGTTAGTTGTTTGTTTCGAATGCCCCCACTTAGATTAGGATTAGGGGCAACTCGAACCCCAATCGACGCCTTGTATTTTATCAATTAAAAAACTAAATTGGAACTTTAACAAAACGAGTGATGTTTAAATTTGAAGTTTGTTAGGATCGAAGGTTTAAAAAGAGTTTAGTTTTTAACAGAATCTTAAAAACAAGAAATATTTCAAAAATCGAAATTCGCCTAAGGACCTATTTCTAATAAAGTTCAAATAACAAAAAGATTCACAAATCACAACATAGTCAATAAGTTAGTCGCGGAAAACCGCGTTTAACGGAGTGTCTTAGGTGCCGTACACCTCCTAAGGACATAATAGGATCCGACCCTTAAAAGTTTTTAAACAATTTTTGTGTAATTATTGAAACAAAGTTTTCTTGATTTTTCTTAAAAATTAAAGTGGCGACTCCCAAAAAGTCAAAAAATACCCTTAAAATAAACAAACTCTTTTCGAAAAACTCATTTTCGAGGAAAAAACAGTAGCTACGACGACCGTCACAAACCCTTAGAAGTTAAATTCTCTGAAAATTTTGTGACGGACCTGCAGGACGGACCGTCATCGACACGGAGGGGCCGTCACAGTAGCGTACCAACCTAGACTGGATCGGCATTATGCTAAAAGTTTTTTTAAGGGGTTGTTTTTTGGAACATTCATGACCAACTCCATGAAATTAGTGGGGTGAGTTTAATAAGTTATTTACTTGGGGGTTAAAAGAAGTAAACCGTGAAATAATAGGGGTTACTTTGATATCCTTTTATACATTGATTATATGATAATTAGGGTAAAAAGAAAAATAATTTGGAGAGGAAAAATAAAAAGAACAGGAAGAGAGGGAGAAACGAGGAGAAAAGGAGAAGCAGAAAGGAAAGAAAAGGCATTGAGACGTAACTTGTTTGATCGCGATTTCTCGTGGGCGGTAGGTTATGGTTTTGCTATCTTCCATAGTCAAAATCTCTAAATAGCGATTGATATGATTGGGTGGTATTGGTAACAGTAGATATATGCTTGATCTGGTGTGTAGGGTATGGTGTCCCTAATTGTGAATATTCAAATCTTGGATTCTTCTGTTAGATGACCCTTTGGCATATGAAGACTGATGAAATAGAAAATCGATTAACGAGATTAGTGGATCGGCTGTCACGTTCCGACATGTAGTATTAGGGGATCGGAGTGTACGTTCCGACACTAGTATTAGGGATCGGAGTGTAATGTTCGACAGTAGTATAGGGAGATAGGGTGTAACGTTACGGACCCGTAGTATTAGGGGTTGGGTGTCACGTTTGAGCCGTAGTATTAGGGGATCGGACTGTCACGTTCCGACACGATTAAGAATCAAGAGAAGTAATATTGAATCATGTAGTTACTACTCAATTCGAAGAAACCTATTGTCCCAAATGCGTATGGTGTGGAGGCTTGAGTCTCATAGGTGCGCCTTGATGTTGTTGCCCATTGGTTCTTGTTACTTTGTTGCTACCTGTTGGAGTATTGTAGTTGATTTTATAATATTATTAGTATATCTTGCATTCTATTTTGAGTTGGACGATGAACCTACTCAGTACGTGTTTCCTTGTATGACCCCTACTTTTATTTCCTTCTTGTTGTGTTGTGGAGTGCAGCAAGTGCACCTTGACTTCGGACTCTCCTCAACTTCTAAACCAGGTCTTCATCCCGTCAGAGTTCAGGGTGAGATATTAATCTAGCTAGGGTTGGATTCTCTTCTTCACGTCTTGATGTCTTTGAGTTCGCGACATGGACCCTCTTTTAACGATTTTAGTTCTTAAAATACTCGTAGACTTAGTATTTGAGGATAGAGTCTTGAGTGAGACTTCAGAATTTGGGAACGATAAGTATTGAGTTTTAGAAGTTATTAATGACTGTTTCGTTAAGGAGTTTTGAGTCTTCCGCATTATATTTTGTTCACTATGATTGAAATATTGGTAAATGTTGGGGTTTGGATTTGTTGGTTCGCTCACCTAGGAGAGTAAGTGTGAGTGCCACTCGCGGATTGTTTTGGGTCGTGACAAAAATTCACTGACCAAAATTTTTTAATGAATTATGCTGATAATATAGGTTATCCTTCAGGAATGCTTAGAACTAACTCATCTTATATATCTCCTGTTGATTATATTGTTGATATGTCTTCTAGAGCATCTACTTCTCAGATTAGAGAAGAAGATAATTCTAGGGTATCTACTTCTTATAGAAGAGAAGAAAAAAAAGTTAATAATATTAAGATTAAAAATCATATAGTTACTCTTGATATGGAACTACATGTCCGAAATGGACTTTCCAAGTGGTTACATGGGTAAGAATCTAGCGGGGGTGTTTTGTATGAAGGAAGATATTTTCTGGAACATGTTTTCCAATTTCTCATGTTTGGTTGAGACAAAAGGTCTTGGAAAGGGAAATGTGTTTTTCCAAATCAACTTCATTCCCTACAAATTAAAGAAAATAACTTTCCTTAATAAAATTAAGGACACATTTTCCAAAGTTCTTCTCAATTCAAATTACATTTTTTTTGGCAAAAAATCAATTTTAAAAAATTGTTTTAAATTTCAACTATATATTTTTCACCGGATAACCTGGACCCCCCATCCCACACACCCACCAATGGTCCGCACCCCACCCCACCACTCCCAAAATTTACTGAGTTGTTTTTTTTAAATATTTTATTTCAAAAATCCTTCACCCCCTTCCCACCCATACCAGCCCCAGCCCCCCCACAAAAAAATTATTCTTTTAAAAAAATATTTTTCAACTTCAAAATTTTATTTTTTTCACCGCAACCTGCCCCACCCCCGCCAGTCCCCCCACCCCACCACACCCAAAAAAAAAATTGTTTGTAAAAAAAATTCAAGGTCATAATTATTTTCTACTCTAGGAAAAATTAAAACAGTTTGTCAAAAAACTATTTTCATTATAAATCATACACTAAAAATCATTTCTAGAAAATATTTTTTTTACTCACCAACCAAACATGAGAAAAAAGTCCAAACTATTGTTTTCCCGGAAAAATGTATTTAGGAAAACCTGTCCATAAAAAAATATTTCCTTCATACCAAAACACACCCAAATCTTAATGATTGTAGACAGGTGGCCGCCGGTAAGAAGAAAATTTAAATGAATTTTCCAGCCAACTGGGAATCCCTTAGAAAAATGGTTTTCAAAAATTTGAGTAAGTCGGTCTAACAAATATTTTCCCAAAAAGATTTTTATAATGATCTTTATAAAGCAAATAAAGTTATTCCTTTTGTACCATGATTCATCACGAAATATGTTTATAGATATATTTTTATGTTAGAACAAGATTATAAATTATCTGATGGTTCAATTACCAAATCTCTTATATCTCCTCAACAATTTTTTCAAATTGAAAAAGATAATAAGATTGTACATTTTACTGCTTTCGCAGAATTGTTTGATGATAATGATATTGCTTTAATTATTTCAAAACATGTTAAAACTTTAATAAGACAGAATAATTACACAAATGTTTAAGCATTTTAGGAGAACATATTCTTTCTTTACAGGATAAAGTTAGTCATTTATGCTCGGAATTAGAGAAATCTAAAATTCCAGATAAAGGAAAGGAGAAGGACACTCCTACTATTCAACCCCTCCAGAAATTAAGGACTATAAATTATCTAAACTTGATAATATTGAGAGATTACTTCAAGAAAAAATCCAATTCCACGGATTAAATATTAATCCCCTCCAACTAAGTTTGCAAGATATCACTGATAAGGATAATAATATTCAAGATGAGATAAATAAAATCTCAGAAAAACATGCTAGAAAACCAGTTCAAAGGATGTACTACTATCCTAGGACGACTCCTCAAGATATTCTCTTGGAGGAGCGAGAATATTATGTCTCCAATAGTTTTAGTGGGACAGATTTATGAGTGGAATATTGATGGATTTACTGATAGACAAATTTATACTTTAGCTCATAGAATTCTTATGTACAACACAATCTGTAAGGCAAATAAATATTCAAAAAAAGAAAGTGCCAACATGATTATTACTGGATTTACATGTCAATTAAAGGGATGGTGGGATAATTATCTCTCAGAATCCCAATGTATGGCCATTTTAAATGCAATTAAGGATTAGAATAGAATGATTCCTAACGTAGTCTACAGTTTAGTGCTAAACATTATAGAACATTTTTCTGAAAGATGCTCAGATAATAGTGAAACCATTAGGACTATGCTCCAAAACCTCATATGCAAAACCCTTACTTCCTTTAGATGGTACAAGGATGTTTTTTTTTATCAAGGGTTATGGAACTATCAAAGTGTAATAACTCTCACTTGAAATCCAAATTTATAGATGGGCTTCCAGCTTTATTAGCAGAAAAGGTTAAAAAATCCTTTAGAGGAGATGCAGTAAGTATTAATTATGATGACTATACTTATGGAAAACTTATAAGTGTATGTACTCAAGAAGGTCTCTCTTTATGTAAAGAGATCAAGTTAAATCAACAAATTAAAAGATATCATTAAATGAAAAATAACAATTAGGGGAATTTTGTGAACAATTTGCAATTAATATGCCTGGATCCTCTAGAAAGTCTAATAGACATAAGGGAAAAAGAGATATAAAGAGAAGCCTCATATGCAGTACAAGAAAAAGAAACGCTTAGACAACCGTGAAAAAAGGAAAACGAATTATAGAAAGGGTTTTTATAAAAAAAAATCAAATGCCTGCCACAAATGTGGAAGAGTTGGCCATCATGCAAGAGACTGTAAGGTCGAGGATAAGATTAAAAGTCTTGATCTAGAGGATAATATTAAGGATTCATTATGTAAAATCCTCCTTAATTTCTCTTCAGAAAATTCAAGCCCTAATAATAGTGACAGAGAGGGATCCTCTACTAGTGAAGACCTAAAGGTTCTTCATTAAAAAGACTACATGTCCTCATCTAAGGAAGAATGTACGTTTTGCCAGACTGACCAACCTTGTAATAAAGATAAGGATGAATTCTATCAGTTATATTCTTAGTTTAAAGACTTAAACACCAATGATATAAGTAATGACAATTGGATATAAATGCTTAGGATGATTGATGACCCAACATTAAGATCCCAAATTATAGAAAAAATTGGATGCTTATACTATGGCAGAGGTAAGGAGACAACTAAGACTGAGGTGTCAAAGGGATCGTATTCCTAATACAATCCATGACCTGATTGAGGAGATTAATAATCTCAAAAAAGAAATATTTTTTCTCAAAAACCATAATATGATTCTTGATGAAAGAATTACTTATGTATAAAGTAATGACAAAAATCATCATGGAAAACATGTCATAGTTGAAGATGATCCTCCTGATATTCCAGAGAGTAATCTTCCTGATATCCCTAGTGAGTCTATAGATAATAAGAATTCATTTTTAGAAACTATCGAGCTAATTACAGCTCATAAACCTTTGGCAAAGTTACTCTTTTTGTTGATTATAACCTAAAATGGATTTTATTGATCTAATTAGTGGAGCCGACTTAAATTGCATTCAAGAAGGACTAATTCCATCAAGATATTTTTAAAAAAAATTACACATAGTCTTCGTAATGCTAGTGGTCATAAATGGTTATTGAATATAAAACTCCTAAAGCATATGTGTGTACAAATAATATATGTATGTCTGAAAGCTTTGTTCTATTAAAAAATATTTCTAACGAAATAATTTTAAGAATGCCCTTTTTCTGGCATATATATCTTATAACTTCATGGGATGAGGTCGGAATAACTGGTACTTTCGAAGGAAGAAAAATAAGAATAGATTTTATATCTCAACCATTTTCATATCTTTAAATTCATTGACGAATTTTGAAAATGGTTGAGATATAAAATATATTCTTATTTTTGTTCCTTCAAAAGTACCAGTTATTCCGGTCTCATCCCATGACATTATAGGATATATATGCCAAAAAAAGGGCATTCCTAGAATGATTTCGTTAGAAACATTTTTTACTAGAACAAAGCTTTCAGGAATACATATATTATTTGTACATATATATGCTTTAGGAATTTTATATTCAATATCCATTTATGACCACGAGCATTACGAAGACTATGTGTAGTTTTTTTTTAAAATATCTTGATTGAATTAATCCTTCTTGAAAGCAATTTAAATTGGCTCCACTATCAATTATAAAAATAAAATCCTTTTTAGGTTCTAATCAATAAAAAAAGTAATTTTTCCCAAAGGTTTATGAGTTGTAATCAGCTCGATAGTTTCTAAAAATAAATTTTTATTATAAATAGACTCACTAGGGATGTAAGGAAGATTACTCTATGGAATATCAGGAGGATCATCTTCAGCTATGGCATGTTTTCCATGATGATTTTTGTCATTACTTTCTATATAAGTATTTCATCAAGAATCATATTATGGTTTTTGAGAAAAGATATTTCTTTTTTGAGATTATTAATCTCCTTAACCAGGTCCTGGAATGTAGTAGGAAAATGATCATTTTGAGACCTCAGTCTTAGTTGTCTCCTTACCTCTACCATGGTATAAGCATCATTATGAGCAGGATTTTCTTTAGAAATTCTAGTATTACTAGTAGAGGTGCTGGTATTACCAATTTTGTCTATAATTTGGGACATTAATGTTGGGTCATCAATCATCCTAAGCGGGTGTTTTTTTCAATTGTCATTACTTATAACATAGATGTTTAAGTCTTTAAACTGAGAATATAACTGATAGAATTCATCCTTATCTTTATCACAAGGTTGGAAAGTCTGGCAAGACGTACATTCTTCCTCAGATGAGGACATGTAGTCTTCTTCATGAAGAACCTTTAGGTCTTCGGTAGTAGAGGATCCCTCTTCATCACTATTATTAGGTCTTGAATTTTATGAAGAGGAATTGAGGAGAATTTTACATATTGAATCCTTAATATTATCCTCTAGATCAAGACTTTTAATCTTATCCTTGACCTTGTAGTCTCTTGCATAATGGCCAACTCTTCCTCTTTTATGGAAGGAATTTGATTTATTTTTATGAAACTCCTTTCTATAATCTATTTTCCTTTTTTCACGCTTGTCTTAAGAGTTTCTTTTTCTTGTACGAGGATTCTCTTTATAATCTCTTTTTCCCTTATGTCTATTAGACTTTTTGGAGGATTCAGGCATATCAATTGCAAACTGTTCACAAAATTCCCCTAATTGTTGTTTTTCATTTAAATGATATCTTTTAACTTATTGATTCAACTAGATCTGGTTACATAAAGACAGACCTTCTTGAGTACATACACTTATAAGTTTTTCAAAAGTATAGTCATCATAATTAATATTTACTGCATCTCCTCTAAGGGAATTTTTAACCTTTTCTGCAAATAAAGTTGGAAGTCCATCTATAAATTTGGATTTCCAGTGGGAGTTATTACACTCTGGTAATTCCATGACCCTTGATTAAAAAACATCCTTGTACCATCTAAAAGAAGTAGTGTTTTGCATCTGTGGTTTTAGAGCACACTCCTAATGGTTTCACTATTATCTGACCATCTTCCAGAAAAATGTTCTATAATGGTTAGCACTTAAGTGTAGACTACATTTGGAATCATTCCATTCTCATCCTTAACTGCATTTAAAATGGCCATACGTTGGGATTCTGAGAGATAATTATCCCACCATCCCTTTAATTGACCTGTAAATCCAACAATAATCATGTTGGCAATGTCTTTTTGGAATTCTTATTTGCCTTACAGATTGTGTTGTACATAAGAATTCTATGAGCTAGAGTATAAATGATCTATCGTAATGTCACAATATTTCCTCATAAATCTGTGTCCACTACCCGATTGGAGACTAATATCTTGCTCCCCAAGATAATAGCTTGAGGATCGCCTAGGATAGTAGTACATCCTTTGACTGATTTTCTACATGGTTTTTATCTGAGATTTATTTATCTATCTTGAATATTATTATCCTTAGTCAGTGATATCAATGCTTACTTAGTTGGAGGGGACTAATATTAATCCGGGAATTGGAAGTTTGCTTGAAGATCTCTCAATATATACAAGTTTAAAATAAGTTAAATTTCGTTAATTGTCTGGAGGGGGTGAATGTAAGGAGTGGGCCTTCTTCTTTCCTTATCGTGGAATTTTAGATTTCTCTAGTTCCGAGCATGAAATACACCTTGTATCATGTAAGAAAGATATGGTCTACAAAATTCTCACATAAACATTTTTGTATTATTCTGTCTTATTAACGTTTTTAACATGTTTTGAAGTAATAAAGTATTATCATTTTGCATCACACAATATCTGTGAAAGCAGTAAAATGTCCCATCTTATATCTTTCTCAGTTGACAAAATTTGTTGAGTAGTATAAGAGATTCGGTAATTGAACCATCAGATAATGTTATAATCTTGTGCGTAACATAATAAATATATCTATAAATATATTTCGTCATGAATCATGGACAAAAGCAATATGCTTTATTTTTTCGTGTATAAGATCATTAAAAAATCTTTTGTGGGAAAATGTTTGGGTTGACTATTATCAACTTTTTTTAAAAATATTTTCTAAATGATTCCCATTTGGTGGCCGGAAAAATTTCATTAGAAATTTGCTTTCTTACCGGCGGACCCCGGTCTACAATCACTAAGATTTGATCTATCCATGTAAACACTGGTAAAGTCCATTTCTAAACACCGTGGTTTCATATAGCAGGAGTACCTAATGATTTTCAATCTTGATATTAGCAACCTCTTTTTTTTTCTACCTATAAGAAGTAGATACCCTAGACTTCTGAGAAGTAGATGCTCTAGATGCATATCATCAATATAATCAACAGGAGAGTATATAAGATGAGTTAGTTTTCTAACATTCTTGAAGGACAAAGCCTAGATGATCAGCATATTCATTAATTATAAATTTTGGTCGTTAATTTTATTCTCACCGTTCCGTCATGAGTTTGCTCATATCGAAAATAGGCAGTATTTATGTTTATTTTTTGGGGTGGGAACTGCCTCTTCGATCACCCATTCCTATAGGAAATCTATTGTTCATCCCATTGATATGTCTTCTAGTTATAAACAGTTTAATACTTTTGCTAACAGTTTGTTTCTATTAAAATTGTGGTTCATTTTTTAAAAATTTAATAATTTTTTACACATAAAATTAATATGGTATAATGGCTTGTGATATTTCTTTAACAAATACATATCACTCTTCTGTACCGTAGTAAATAATCATAACCAGATGTAATTATTGAAACTTATCTTAATGTAATTTAGCGAACTTTTCATCTTTCAAAGTGATTTGTGTGAAAATTAGTATCGACATGAAAATAAACGACGGGCCTATTCCAGAGATTGGTTTTGGGAAACTTTCCCTATTATAGATCCTTTTTCAATCTGATTTCTGCCATTCAGGGCTGTTTGAAGCCCTCTGGTAGTTTTTTTCCTATTAAGTGAGAGTCTCAAAAGGAACTTTATACTAAAACCAAGGTAATGCCTAAATGCTAAATTTTTCTCTAGTAGGACAAATCACTTTCAGATAGTAAATCTATAAAGTACCGATTATTTGAATCCACAGTAATAGGTTTCTTCAGTTGTTTTAACAAGTTTTTTTTAATATATTCCATTTTTTTCAAAAGTACCCCATTTGGTATATAACCATGGGTTGAATTTTAGGAATAGTCCCTTTATTTAGAAGATGCTAGTTGTTGAGGCAATATCATATTCCATCTTTACCTACTCTACTGTTTTATAAGTAGAGTATGTTTTTGTTCATATGTCATATTATTAAAAAACTGTGTTTGGACATATATAATATGATATAAATATATAGTTGTAAAACATAATCAAAATACGACAGAAATATAAAAGGATAAAGCAATAGCAATAGGGAGACAAAAGATGAGATCATTTCCTTATTCTTCCAAGTCTTCATCAAGAATCTTTCAAGGTGTATTACGTATGAACCCTAAATGCCGCTATTGATTGTGTAACAATAGAGGCAACAAAGTTAGTTAACATGGTACATTAAATATGATTACAGAAGGTTATTTATGGTTGAATAGATGTACAAGAATATTATCATAAAGTGGATGTTATCTTCATAATGGAAAGAGTGATTAGTACTCCTTGTATCGTGGATCATCTTCATAATGGTAGAAGTAATGGTAGTAACCATTTTTTGTAGTGAACAGCCACAATATATTATTTTTAACACTCCCCCTGTGGATGACCATAGATAATATGCCGTCGTTATTAGACCTTACTAGAAAAAATCCAGTGGAAAAAATCCTAGGGAAGGAAAAAGATTAACACATATAGTTAATACGCTTTAATGTTGCCGTAGTCCCGAGGGGGGGAGGTGGGGGGAAGGTAAGGGTAGGGGGGGGGTGGAATTGGGGGGTGAGGTCGTTAAAAACCTTACCATGGAAATCCAATTGGTAGAAAAGCCATGGTTATAAAAGACTACAATGCAGTATTTTGTCTCCCCTGATAACAACTTTAACTGATATCTGAAAACAATGCATTCCCAATATTGTATTACAACTTCTCAAATATTGAATGTGTGACAATCTTGTGAAATACGTTTTTTACAGAGATTGATCACTTGACTGGATCTGTTTCTTACGTCTATATCTCAATCATTTTTTTGACGATCAAATGTGTGACAAAGGACTTTTGGTGAAACATATGTTGTGTCTGATCTCCTTGATTGTATCCCCATTCATTGAACAAAACTATATATTATTTTTGATATGGGTGCTAAAATATCTTTGTCAAGGAAAATCACATATTTTCTGAATATTGAATAGCTTCGATATCCGCAACTCAAGTACAGACAGGACCCCGACTTACTTCATTGATCAATATGATTTGAAGAGTGGTTACAAATGTTTGTTGAAATGCCATATATTGTTGTGTCCTCCAAATGTAAGAAAATAGTTTCATTTGCGATCGAAGCTTTATGTAATCCAATGAGGATATTTTGGTAGTCTACATAAGCCAAATCATTTCTCCACTTATTGAGAGATTTATAAATTTCATTTAAAGCTCATCTTTTCTTCTCAGGAAAGTCACACATCTCTAGCATTTTCATAACCAGCAATCTGTAGTACAACCCCAGTTGCAGCGAATACATAATATCTTAAATTCAATTTTCATGAGGTTGAAAAAATCCTTTATTGTGTGAAGCAATCTCAAAATCCTTGAGTAATGCAATTGAAGGTTTTAACCTTTTAAATAATTCCAAGTGAATTTTTTATAATAACCTTCCTTGTTTCGTTTGACGTAATAAGTATTCGTTAATGCATATTTCAAGTATTTCATCTATTGCCAGAGCAGAAACAAGTCTCATCATTGCATTCACACATTGGAGAACATTCTTCCGGTTAATAATAGCACAGGACTTTCTGTAAAAAATTCTTTATGCCCGAGGCACTAATCGTACTTTATATCTTATGTTATAACTTTTCTCACAGTGAGTTCTTTGGTACGCTCCCTGACATATATTTTGATTTATGAACTGATATGTTTCAAGAAGCTCACTTTTCTAGGAAACAAAATATACTTGAATAGTATCAATCATTGTATTCTGTCCACACCGATATGACTATTCGAATTTAAGATTCTTGTAATAATTTTTAGTCATTGAGTGCTACATCATATCAAATTAACCGTCGACGACCATTTTTTATATCGATTCCAATACACAGAACTTAGCGATATCTCTTCATTTTTCAATCATTTTCCAGGTACCTGAACCTTTGGCCAAGGTTTTGAAATGTTTTAGTCATGTGCTCTGTCAAAGCACTTGTCCTCATTAGCAATGACCATTTGATATGTGCTCCTCTCCTTTTCAAGGAGTTTACCTTTGGAACGATTGTCTATCACGCTTCTCAGGCATATCATATACTTTGTCCTTCAAGAACGATTTATTGGATGCATTTTGCATCTTAATGAAAATGTTGGGTCACCAATACATCTGGCAAATTAGCTTTCAAACATTTTTGGAGATTACTTAGCTTTTGAACTTCAAGTTCACATTTTTTTTAACATGATCTGGATAATTCACACACCCCACACATAATTTTTTTCAGTTCAGCTGCTACACATATCTCCCCCTAATGTTTGAAAATTCTAACATTCACCTTCAACCAACCGTCATTTGGGGATCCAATCTTGGTGCATGGAGCAACAAAATCATTTCACACATAGAATTTTTAAAGGGAAATTATTTGGTTGCATAGACCCCCTGAACCAATTGTGTTGTGAGAACCTGTGTTGGCTTGATACATACATTTAAAAAACCTCTCTCTCTCATATAAAAATAAAAAATAAAAAATGCAATAGTGGGCATAAAAAGATACCAAATATAAAAAACCAAATTTTATTTGAGATATTTGGTTCTCATGATCAATGGGTCTAGAAATAATTGGAGGCATACAAATTCGCTAAACCAACCCAACATTTCAACATTATTTTTATATAGTCTGGCACGTGCCTTAATTTAGTAATTCGAGCAAACAGACCTAACAAAAATCAATTTGTAAGTTGATACAAATGCACATGTGACCATACCCATAGATTCATCTTTAAATCACAATATAACTGTCCACATAGCAAGGTGATGAACCATATTCCACCTTTTAATATGGTCCAAAGAATTTTAGAGGATACCATCTCAACCTTAGCTGGTACAATGATCATTTTATTCACGATAAAACAAGCTACAAGGAGAATTCCTGAAGATCTTTATTTCTTCAACATATTAACGCACACGAATTCTCATGGCTTGTTGCATCCCATCATCATTTGAATCGGAATTGGTCAACCGATTATGCCAACTGATATTATTAAAGAAATTCTAGTTTACTTTGCATGTGATTCCATAACCATTGCCCGTATTTGTATCCAACAAACAGATGGTAAAAAAATGTATATCTTATACGTACATATTTATGTCATCACTTTGATTGTAGTAATTGAAGTATTAAATCTTCCCCTAATTAAATCTCAATATATATTGTTTTTAATTCTTCTCAAACTTAAAAATTTTCTTTTGGAGACTTATTACAGACCCCAATATTATGATTATCACTCCTTCAAAAGAGTAACAATAGCCCTTTGAAACTATCAATAAATGTGTGTACTAACCACAATTTTACAAGTAATTCTTATGGGAACCACCTCCTCAAGGATAAATTTTTTATTATTTGTCAGTTGATGTATAGTTATTCACATGTTCAAGACTTATTTCTTGATAATCAATGACAAATTTAAGTGTTGCCACACAACAACATTTATGTTTATCATGGTCACTATTCACACCGTTAATAAATTATTTATTTCTTTTTTCTCCTTTTCCCTCAAACAATAGTTCACTTCACAATCTACCTAGATAATATGTGGTGTAGTACTTATGTATATATATGATTCAAAATAACTATTTATGTCACAAAAATTCTTCATCTCTCAAACTCCGTATGAGATGCAACATTCATTCCAACAAGTGCATTAACATGTTCTTATCCATATCGAACAGCAAGTCATATTTTTCTTCAAATAACTGATCATAAACCATTGTTATACTTGTTTCCCTCAGTTTTTATTAGAAACTCATGTGCATGTTTTTTGTATTAATGTAACTCATCTCAACAACATTTTAAAGTCAAAATGTACCCAATGTACCACCACTTTGTATTCATTTTTTTGATGGAGGATTAACAAAACTTTTTTAAATTGGGTTTGGGCACCAACTCATATGCCTATTAACTTTTCAAACCACTTTGATGACACAATTTACCTTCACACTTGGGAAGTCTCTTAAAAACCAAATGTCTTCCGTTACATTTAATCACAAGTATCATAACATTTTAACCACACTCATATTCATACAATTTAATCCTTTGTCATTTTCAGACCTATTATGTCTTCTACCACATTCACAGAAAAAATGGCGCAAATCAATTGGACAAATTTTATGACTTTTATCAGAGCATATCAATTTGCCAATCATGTGTTACAATCGTCTTTACATAATGTCGGGACTTTGACCCAATTCTACCGATAAGAATTTTATGTTATTATTATGTTGTTGTTACCCAACCCAACATTTTATTATCATGATTCACGGGACTCTCACCGATGTATTACCTCTTTGTGTGATAAACTGATCTTTTCGTCTTACCCTCATCAATGACATGATACGCCAGATATAATAAGATTCATCATCACCATTGAACCTTAAAAAGATATTGTCACTTCTTGTGGTTAACATGCACAAATAAAATATAGAACAAAAGAAAACATAATAATAGATATTCTCAACAAAGTATTGTAATCATTATCTTAAACTTGTTAAAATTTACAGTAGCATTCTATTTATTATGTTTAGTGCATAATTATTAAGGTAAGTGAATTACCATTATATTCAAAGAATCATTGCACATCTATAAAATTATAATTTTCCCCTCCCATTACACTAAATTAAACTGCTCACTACCACCATTCCTTTTCATTTTCATGTGAATTCAAAATATTTCAACACGCAAAAACACTATTTAAAATCTTATGTAATAACCAAAAACAGTTGAACTATAATCATAAATAAATATAAAAATCAGTTCCCATACAAAAGGAAAGTCTAAGAGTCCTGGTTACAAAAAGATGCACATTAACAATATATGGAGTCATCTCACCTTGTTAAAACAAGTAAATATAAAATAGATTTCAAAATAAACTTAGCTTGTTCTCGAGAGAAAATAAACACAATTTATTTTACCTTCTTTTCTTTACTTTCTTCAATCTTTTAGTGGAGAACATCGTACTGATAACGTGTTGTAAACTAAGTAAACTAAGACAAGAAAGGTAAAAGATAAAAAACAATAGAAATAGGGAGACACATCTGAGATCATTTCTTACTCTTTCCAATCTTCATCAAATCTTCAAGTGTAAATACAATAAAGGAACCCTGATGCCCTCGATTTATATTGTAACATTGAGGCCATACAAACGGTTAGTTATAACCAAAACATTAAACTGAATATAAGAAGAGGTTTGGAAGGTGATAGGTTCATACTATTATCATAAAAGTGGAAGTTATCTTCATAATGGAGGGAAGTAATGTAGTAACTTCTTGGTGTAGTGTATTATCTTCATAATGGAGGGAAGTAATGTAGTAACTTTTTGGTGTAGTGGATTATCTTCATAATGGAGGAAAGTAATGTAGTAACCATTTTTTTGTAGTGGACATCCACAATATATTATTTTATAACATATATATATATATATATATATGCAGTGTCCTATACCAATAGAAAGAGAGGTCGAGATTTCCTATTTCAACGTCTCACAAATGCAGGGACTTGGTTCCTCGCGGAGTTTTCTCCATTAGCTGCATAATGGAGTACAACTGTAAATGTTGTCCGCGTGTCAGGAGATTGGTGAAGCGTTAACATACTACACCAATCAGAATGGACCTAGTTATTTGTCCAATGGTCAATAACTCTTTATGGTTGACTTAGTCAACATGACAAACAACAAATGAACTCATTCATTCAAAGAAGAAAACTAGTCAGCAAGTCTTTCAAGAACTCATAAAGAAGTTTGCAAGGGACCTGGTATGAAATAACAATAATACATCTATAAAGTTGTCACTTTTGATTTGACAGGTGCACAACTTTACAGAGAGAGCAAACTCTCAAATGGGTATTTCCAAGGAGTTTGTGTTCATTTAAATATATTATCTCTTCCCAAAATACACAAAAACACAAAAATTGACAAACAAAACTTGGATTTTCTATGAAAATTCACAAGATTGTTAAGAGAAGGTCATTTTCAAGAATAAATAAGAACAATGCTCATATCAACAAGGGACCATATGGAGTATTGAAGCATCTTGTTGTATAGAGAGTAGTGTATCTTGTGTGCTTAAATTGTAGGCAAAATAGTCTCGTGAACCCTTATACTTTTATCAATTTGTATTTTGAACCCTTTTACTTACTCCTTTGTCATGTGGACCCTTAAACTCAATTAAAATGACATTTTAAGCTCATTCAACCATTTGTGTAGCTTACTCTCCTTTATATAATTTACATGTCATATCCACGTTAAATATATTAATGCCACATCATAATTATTTCATAACTATTTTAAAAATTATAAATAAAATTATTTAATAAAATGTAAAATAATAACATTTTAATTTATTATTGACATTTCTAATTCCCCCTATTTTCACTATTTCACTACCAATAGAAAGTCATCATCGGCGTCCTTGCCATTTTTGGAGGCGAAATTGTTTTAGCTTCTTTTTTTTACCGATCAAAATAGCTCAAAATCTTTGACATAAATAAAACACAAATTCATTATTGTTTTTAGGATAAAATTGAACAAGCAATCCAATAATATATCTAATTGTTCTCAAGGATCTCAACATTTTCAACTACATGTTGACACATTCAAATTCATCATCTACTTGATCTTCTTCTTAGGCCTCAACTGGTTGTTGTGCCCACATTTTCTAGAACTTGTGACAAATAGTCTTCTCCTGATTGTACTTTCTGGCCAAAGACATCAAAGAAGGCTCAATAATTCCAACACTAAGCCTCAAATGCAAAGTCAACTCTTTCTGGATGTTATAGTCAGCAAGAGTGCGATCATTTTCTACCTAGCTTCTTACCAGCAAAAATCAGAATTTGTTGGTGGGGAGGAATTCCTTCCTTGTCTTGAATCTTGACCTTGACATTGTAAATAGTGGCACTGGATTCAACCTCTAGGGTTATGTTTTACCCATCAAAGTTTTTCACGGAGATCTGCATTTTTTCCGCCTCTCACAACCAATATTCCCTCTTTCTTCTTTGATCATATACTTCCTCACCCGTCTTCATCTCCGCCGCACATCATCACTATTTTTTTCTCCTCCAACCTCCTCAATAACAACAACCTAAGCAACCTAACAACCAGACTTGACCAAATTTTTTGTAATTCAACCCGATTACTATTTTCACACCCCAAATTGCTTACAAAGACAATTTCACACAAACCTCTGACGTGAAAATCATCGAAATCTACCCAAAATTCGCCTGAGATTTTCTTGGATTATCATAATCGGTTGAAAAAGACAAGTTTAAGGGATTAGAAGGAGACGATTGATGTGAAAGATTGAATATGGGGACCTGCAAACTCCCCTCTCTATCTTCTCCGGCGTACCTACAAACTCCTTCGTTGGCCGCCACCTCCCCTTCTGCTGGAAAAAAAAAAAGACAAACATCGCTCCCAATATAGCGAAAAAGGGACCAGAGTCGTCTCTCTCTCTCTCACACCAGTTCGAATCACCGAGTACCACCATGAAACCAATACGACCTCTCTCCCTCTCACACCAGTGCGAATCGCCGAGTACCACCATGAAACCAATACGACTCTCTCTCTCTCCACTGATAATCACCATGAAACTTGATCTCACCACAGTGCCAATTCAAAAATCGGGCTAAAGAAGATAATTATGGCGTGGAGAAAAAAATAGAGGTTGGGCAGCGATAGGGTGGGGGTTACTAGAAAAAGTGGTGTGGCGAAGAAGATAGATTTTTTTTTTAATTATTTTTTTATTATATAAGTTTAATAATTTAAATTTAAAGCTTAAAATATGATGTTCACTCGCCTTAAATGTGTGTAGTCACACTCTCTTGACAACTCAACCATTTTAAGGACACATAAGCATGGTCAATGGTCAGAGGGGGTTAATATATTGTTTTTTATTTAGTTTAGGGGTTGACAAAAGAGTAAGTAGAAGAGTTCAGAATACAAACTGATATAACCATAAGGGTCTACCAAACTATTTCGCCTAAATTGTAATACATTCTTATGTTATAAAGGAATTAGATTTTTTTTTTGTTTCTAAAAGCCTAAATAAGTTGAGTTTAACTGGTTTAGTGGGCAATATTGTTTTGCAGCTTAGTTGATTTATGAATACTAACTTCCCAGCTTGTTTATCTGACGTAACAGGCCAAGTTGGAGATTACAACAAATAAGACTACATCCTGGCTGATCTTCAATTTAATTGATAGCATTGTGTTAATATGTAAATATAAAATATAAAGATATCTTTAAATTTATGGATAATACATTGTTCACTTTTGAATTAGTATTTTGTTTTTTTTTAAAAAAAAAAAAATCAACTTTAAGGAGTCATTTGGTGTGAGATATAAAATATAATAATTTCAGGATCCTATAAAATGTAGGATTATTTTATTTGATATTTAGTTGGAGATATTAGCTAGTACTTGTCTAATTTATTTCATAATTTTGTCATAGTAATGATATATATATTAACTTATTGTAACATAGTTTATCTTGAGATTAATTTTCTTAAGACAATTTGTTTCTGACCAAACAATTCTAGCTTTAAATCTCCATTATATTGGGCTTATGTTAGGTCAGTGCTTACGCAGGGCTAATTTCTACCTAGTCTCATCATCATCTCATATTTATATATCATTCTATAAAAGTGATAGTCCTCAAATACTACAAATCATTCAAAAAAATGCTAAAAAGGTTACAAAATCTTAAAACAAATGATGAATAATTACTACTCAAAAAAAAAAAATCCTAAAAATTGCCACCCCAGCATTTTGTCCCATTTTCCTTGGTAAAGTCGATTTTCTCCTCAATAGTACATATCTTTCCAAACATCGCCTTCTCACCTACCTACGTATGTCTTCAACCTTATACATATACCCCTACTCCCTTCACGAGAGTTCTTTACTAAGGAATTGACTTTCGCCGTGGTTCATTGTTTGGAGACGGAAAGTTCCTTTCTGTACAGTTTTGCTGCTTTTAGGAACACAAATGTATGCTTTATTTCTTATTTATTACGCTGTCGACTTTGATCATAATCTGAGAATCAACAAAAAATTAAAAGGGGTTTACTGTTCATTCAAAACTGTAGTGTGCCTTCAATGGTCAAAATAGGAAGGAGAGCATAAGTGATGGTTTCGTCGGACAATCAGGGTAGTTCCGTCATTTCCCTTCTATTATGTCCTATTAACAAGCTCCAGCGGCTTGCCTTTTGGATTTTACCTGTGTCCTGCCTCTCTTGCCACTGCTATTGCAAATGAAAAGCACTAACAATTACTAAATGAGGGGAAATGGTGCTCCATTTTTCCCTTTTCCATTTGCAGCTTCTTCTTTGTTTTTTCTTTCCTGAATTTGATCATACTCATAGCTCCGTATGCTACATTTTCTCTAGGCATGAAATAAAACTTCTTACCTTTGGCATTAACTGGAGTAACAGTGTAAGTTTGGTTGCACTTACATTACCATGAAATCTTGCTTTTCGTGGCCTGCTATGAGAGCATAAATTTATTTTTACTATTTGCTGTCTAATTCAGGAACATGACTTCTAACATTTGTCTTTAACTCAAGTGTGATTGTTTCGTGTATGTTAGCAAATGAAGTTTCATGGAGATTAGCTTAATTATTCATTCTACGTTTATGAATGTTCTATTATATGGTATCCTAATGTCAAATGTTAATTAGTACACCTTGAAATGTTTTGCAACTATCTCATAAGATTTGCATCATTCTTATTTGACATATGCTTTAGCAATTCCCCAGTGGACAAATATGGAACAAATTGCCTCTACAATGGGAACAACAAACTGGAAATTCAATGGTGAATTGTTCCAGATTGAAAAATTCATCTGCCAAGTTGGTTAGAAACTGAGGTTCTATGCAACTGCAGTATGAGAAATGAATCTGCCTACCATATAGTAGCTATGTAATTTTTCATCATATTGTTCAACCTTGGTTATAGCACGGTACGTGTTTGGACAGCCAGCACAAAAACCCATACCATGCTTTATTAGGTTGTATTAGAATTCCATTTCCAACGTCTTTGCTACAACCTTAAAATTATATCCTCGGACAACTAAAAGGAACAAGATATAGCCTTCAAACAAGAAGTTTGTAGTATTGCTTCCACAGCCATGGACTTGGTCGAAAAAACAAAAAAGACCAATATGTATTAGCCTTTTTATGAATTCTAGCAAGCTCCCAGTATACTGTTCTGCAGTGTTGCTATTACATTTACATTATCTCATCTTTATTTGTGTCTCAGTACTTGAAGCCCGTGCCTTGCACCGGAACCTTTTATCTAGTTTAGATTAGAAGTGAGACTTGGTATGTTCGAACATGGTAATAACAAGTTGTACAATTTGCTATCTGAAGTGTACTACAAACTTGTCTTTATATTATTGCATATCATTTTTTTGTTATTTTCCTATTGACACACATATTTGCACTCAAAACACTCACCAGCCAACATTAGGTTCATTGCTTCCGAGCTTCAACCTTCAAGATGTATCTTTGAAGTTCACTTTCTTTTTCATTGACTCTTTCAAATTCAAGTTTCTTAATTGTATTTTCTGGTAAGTTTTTCTCTCCTTTTTCTTCATTATTTTTTTTTTTTGCTTCAATTTTTATCTTGTGCAACTAGTGATTTTCTTAGAGAATATAATGACATGAAGTTTACAGATGTGACCTTTTTTATTTCCCCTGATCCATTTGTAGAAAGGAAAATTGGATAAAAATGACTATAAAAAAATAATATTTAACAATCATCCAAACAAGTTGGTGATGAAGATGGAGATACTTTTGCTCTAAATTTTGACATAGATTCATCATCTAAATCAAATTTTAGTATTTATTTTTTACATTATTGTTTCGTATTTTATTTTCTCTATAAATAATATATGAAAGTCAATATTTTTTTTAATTTATTCATGCATCGTTACGAATAAATACTCAAGTTTCCTTAGTGCACCAAGTGTGTCCTACATCAATTAATTCAGTACTAAAGGTTGGTCAAGCTGTCAACTAATAATTATTTTTTCCTTCCTCGCTTCTTAATTTTTGTACTGTTGAAGGGAGAGAGAGGTAGAAAAGAGATGTGATACTGAAATAACAAGTCAAATAAATTTTTTTTTAAAAATGTTTTTTCCATCTTCTTAGGTGAAGGAGAAAATGAAAGAGCGAAAAAAATATATGATTGTTATTTGTGGAATTTGAACCATTCAATTCCAGGTAGAGTCTAAGTTATTCATAAAATGAATTGACCCTCAACTCCCTCTAATTCTATATAGAAGCAACATTACGTGTCTCATCATGAAAAATCTTCTTTTTTTTTTTAATTTTATCAGAGCTAAACTGGACGGACCAGACTCATTTTCTTGCTTCCTGGATAAGAATACAAGAGGGTACTTTAATGTTTCTCATTTTATCAAATAATTTTGAATAATTGAAGGATCTTCTATAGATTTGGTAACAACATTTGATGTTGAACCTAATTAATGTGCGTAATGATAGTTAAGTTGTCCGCATGCGGTTATCATCAGTTGTATTGATTTATAAATGTTAACTGAATGAAATAATGCATTTGTTGCAAATGATGTACCTTCACATTTGAGTTTTATACATGATCGATGTAAATGCTTTTTTGCACTATCAGGTTAGCAGATTAACATTAACCTTGTTGATGAAATTTGCTATCTACCATCACATGTAAAAACTATTTACATTTGGTTGACAATGTATATTATTATTAAACTCTTACGTTTTATTGTGCTTTCTATTCTGGCTTTGAAATTTGGGGTCTAAAAAAAAGGTTGGGAATTGGGATGTTCATTGTTCAACTAATTTGAGATATTAGGCGATAATATAGATATAATGAAAATGGAAGATGTTGTAATTCAAAACATGGTAAAGTAATGCTGAAAATTCAGGGTAAGGTTTCAGTAATGTTTTTCTTAATTTCACAAATCAACAAAAATCCAAGGGATAAAACAAAACTCGAAAGAAGGGATAAAAGAACTAACCTTTCACTAAACTAGTTGATAAACTAGGAAATCAAGTTGAAAATACACAACAAATTCCTTCGATCATAAATAGAAATACATATGCAAATGGAGAAGGAGATGAAAAAGAGAAAAAATATTTTTTATGTGTCTTACATTTTAGGAGGGAAATTGTTGAAAAAATTGGAATTGGGAGTTGAAAAGTGGGTGACCCGGCGCGTGCAATCACGCTGAAATATTTGTTTGGTTTATGTATTGTGGTCATCGTTAAGTGTGTACAAAAAAGAGAAATATGAAGTTCAGGGGGTAGTAGGATACCCGTAAAGTTGGAGTGTGTAGTTGAGATTTTGGGTATAGATTGGAGAGGTTTTAGATCATTTTCTCGATTAAATATCTCAAAAGGTCATCCAATGTTGAAAAAGTATCTTATAAAGTCATTATGTTATAAAATATTTGTATTATAGTGAATGTCTATATGTGGAGTCCTTTTAGGATATAGTTAAAAGTCCTATTTAGGGACCAAGTTAGATTTTCCCTATAAATAGAGAGGTCCTCTTCATTATAAAATCATCCCTCAACAGAAATAATAAGTCTTCTTTTCTCTCTACTTTTTTCTTCTTATTCTATAGTTTTATAACATGTTATCAGCACGAGACTCTACTTTCTCAAAAAGTGAAAGTTAAGTTTGAAAAATTAATAAGGTATTATTTATTCTTTTATTTTTAAATTTAATGAATAATCTTACAAAACTAGAGTTCATTGCCCTTCATAGTTCGGGCGGGAACTATCTTTCATTAGTGTTGGATATTGAAATATACCTTGATGCAATGATATTCTTGCATCATCATCTTGATGAGATTCTGAAAATCGAATATCTCACAGTTAATAATCCACTTATTTTGTGGAAAAGCCTAAAAGAAAGATATGACCACTTGAAGATGGTCATACATCCAAATGCACGATATGATTGGATGCATCTAAGGCTACAAGACTTTTAGTCTATACATGAGTATAATTCTGTCATGTTCAAAATTACTTCTCAGTTGAAATTATATAGAGAAACGGTTAGTGAAATTGATATGTTGTAAAAGACGTTCTCCACTTTTCATCCCTCGAATGTGCTCTTGCAGCAACAATATCGAGAGAAAGTTTTAAAAAGTATTCTGAAGTAATTTCTCATCTTCTTGTGGCTGAGCAAAATAATGATTTATTAATGCAAAATCATGAGAATAGGCTTACTGGATCTGAACCACTTCCTGAAGTGAATGGGGTGTACGCCCACCATGCTAGGCATGGAAAAGGTCACAATCCTAATCATGGTCGTGGACGTGGACGTGAATGTGGTCGTGATTATGATCAAGAACGTAATTCTTTTTCTGGTGTTAATCATTCATCAAATAAAAATGGGAAAACACATGTTTACTGCTCGTTTTGCAGCTTGTCGGTTTGATGAGACAGTTTTCCCAAAATTAGGGGGAGGAATAGTAAGATAAAGAGAGAAATTTTATCATTGTCTCATCTTGATCCATATTCTTCTATTTATGAGCAAGAAGTACAAAAAAATTATTCATCTACAGAAAATTGCAAATCAAAGTCACACACATTTACAAGTTTGAAAAGGATTCCTAAATCACATATTTTTGCAGAGAATGTCTCAATTCGAATTGATGCCATTGTAGAACAATTCATTATTGGCATGGCTAATGAGTTAAAAGCACGTCTAAAGCATGGTAGACCATTGGGTTCTAAGGATCAAAATCCTAGAAAAAAATTAAATGCCAAGATTACATTATGGAAGTTCAAAATTCGAATAATTCTGATATTCACGACAGAATCAATGAACTTGAAACTCAAGGAAATAATGAACTGTCCATAAATTTAAGAGATGTTGAAAATAATCTCAATCAATCAGAAATAGTGGTTGATTATGTCTCTACATACAATGTTGCAACAATTATCATACAAGATAATGAGGATCTTGAACCTAAATCTGTTATAGAATGTTGAAAAAGATATAATTGGCCAAAATGGCAAGAAGCAATTCAATCAGAGTTGAATTCACTTGTCAAACGTGAAATTTTTAGACATATAGTTCAAACACCTAATGGTATTAAATCTATTGATTGTAAATCGATTTTTGTGTGAAAAAGAAACGAGAAAAATTAAATACAAAAGGTACAAATCACACCTTGTGCCATAAAGATTTTTATAAAGACCTGGTGTCGATTATGAAGAGACATACTCACTCGTTATAGATACAATAACAATGCGTTATCTCATTTAGTTTCACAGTCCATAAGAAACTTTAAATGCATATGATGGATGTGGTTACAACCTACCTTTATGGATCACTTGATAATGAGATATACATGAAAATTCTGAAAGATTTGCGATGCCTAAATCATGTAATTCAAAATCTCGAGAAATGTATTCAATTAAATTGCAAAGATCATTATATGGTTTTAAGCAATCTGGACTCATGTGGTATAACCGTCTTAGTGAGTATTTAATTAAGGAAGGTTATACAAATGACACAATTTGTCCATGTGTCTTTATAAAGAAAACAATTTCAAAATTTATTGTACTTGCTATTTATGTTGATGACATAAATATTATTTGCACTCCAATAAAGCTTCAAAAGATAATTGATTATTTAAAGAACGAATTTGAGATGAAAGATCTTGGAAGGACAAAATTTTGTCTTGGTTTTCAAATTGAGCATTTGACAAATGATATTTTTTTTCATCAATATTTCTGCACAGAAAAAGTGTTGAAAAGATTTTGTATGGATGAAGGGCATCTATTAAGTACTCCGATGGTTGTTCGTTAACTTGATGTGAACAAGGATCCATTCCGACCTCAAGAAAATGATGAGGAAATTCTTGGTTCTGAAGTACCATATGTTAGTGCAATTGGTGCACTAATATATCTTGCTAATACTACAAGGCCTGATATAACTTTTTTTGTTAATTTGTTAGCATGTTATAGTTCTGTTCCTACTAGGAGACATTGGAATAAGATCAAACACATTTTGTGATATCTTATAGGGACAATTGGTATGGGCTTATTTTATTCTAATAATTGTAGCCCCAATCTTGTTGATTATGTTGATGCATGATATTTATCTAATCTACACAAGGCTCGATCTCAAACAAGCTATGTATTTATATGTGGGAAGGAGGGGACTGTCATATCTTGGGGATCTACAAAGCAGTCTATCGTAGCTGCTTCACTTAATCATGCTGAGATAAAATCTATTCATGAAAAAAGTAGAGAATGTGTGTGGTTAAGGTCAATGATACATCTCATTCGAGAGAAATGTGATTTTGAGTGTGATAAAGTACCCACCACTTTATTGAGATAATGCAACATGCATAACACAACTTAACGGATGATTCATAAAAGGAGATAGAACAAATCACATTTCATTAAAGATTTTCTATACACATGAACTCCAAAAGAAAGGTGATATAAATGTGCAACAAATTTGTTCAAGTGACAATGTGGCTGACCTATTCACCAAGTCTCTACCAACTGCAACTTTCAAGAAGATGGTGAACAAGCTTTGAATGCGAAGGTTCTAAGTTTCTGGAATGATGTTCTCATTAGGGGGAATTAATACGCACTGTACACTTTTTCCCTTCCTAGGTTTTGTCCCACTGGATTTTCCTTAATAGGTTTTTAATGAGGCACCCTAAATGCGTATTGATAGATATGTGTACTCTTTTCCTTCACTAGAATTTTTTTTCTTAAAGTTTTTTTAATTAAGGTTTTTGACAAGGCACATCATTTATGAATTAGATACTCTGGGGGAGTGTTATAAAGTATTTGTATTATAGTGAGTGTTTATCATGTGGAGTCCTTTTATGATATGGTTAAGAGTCCTACTTGACGACCAAGTTAGATTTTTCCTATAATTAGAGGGGTCCTCTTCATTATAAAATCATCTCTCAAGAGAAATAATGAGTCATTTTTTCTTTCTACTTTCTTCTTCTTATTCTATAGTTTCATAACAAATTTAACTTTGTTTTGTATCAATAAAATCAATTAAGTTTGAGTTTTTCTTTTATAAAATCACTCAATAAAATTAACCATTAAAAATAACAATTTCACATGATAAAATTAGAGCTGTCAATATGGGGTGACCCACCCCATTCGGGCTAATCCACATAGACTTTGCAATTTGACGGGTCAAGCCGGATTAGCCCATTTTTTATGTGGTCCAGAAAATGATTGGCCCAGCCCACAAGTGTGTGGGCTACGGCTTTTACCAGACCAACCCTCTTTTCTTAAAAGTATTTTTTTATAAATTTTTAAAATAAGTTATAATTTTAAAATATTATCATAAATATGAACAAGACAATATTACATAGGGTTAGTGTTACTGTTTGCTATCAAATACACAAATAAAATTTTCTATATAATACTTATTAAATTTGATTTCAAGTAAAAACATAAATGACTAAATACAAATATTAACCTAATTATTTCTGGACCATGATAATAAAACACAAAATATGATATATTTTATATGCTATGACCTATGTAGTACATATTTTATAAACATAATTTGTATTTTAATTGTAATATTAAAAACTTCAAACATATTTTGAGTGTAAACTCATGTTATTTTATGGGGAACATTCACATATAGCCACTCAAAAATAGCCTAATTACTCTCCATAGCTATAGTTTGAAAATTACAATTCGTAGCTACGTGTTATAGGGATGAGAGAGGTGAGCGAGGGTGGAAGAGAGAGGAGAGAGGCAAGCGAGAGAGCTCAATGGGAGAGAGGTAATTGTATACATATAACAGTTATATAATTGTATATTATACACATGTATTTGTATATATGACAAGCGAGATTGAGAGAAGAAGGAGAGAGATAAGCGAGATTGGGAGAGGGAGGAGAGAGGCGAGCGAGAGAGGGTTGAGAGTGGGAGAGAGGTAAATTGTGTGTGTATCTCGTTTAAATAATTGTATATTTATATATATGTATTTGTATATTCTGGCAATTTATACATATACAAACATGTTTAGCCCATTTAATTAATGCATAATGTTAGTTGCGATTGGTAACTATAACAAACTATAACTATGATGAGTAATTAAGTAGTATAACTTTGCTTAATCGCGTAATTTTCCTTATTTTTAATACTCTATTTTTATTTTATTTTATAATTAATTTTTAGTTGGCCCACGGGCCGACCCTATTCATATTTTCCAAGCCCCACAAATCGACATGCTTATTTAGGCTAGGGTAAAAAGTTCTTTTCTTAAATAGTCTCCAAAAATCGTTGTCCAACCCTATCAAATCACATGTTAGGCCAAGGCGGCCCAACGGGCCTAGCTTATATTGACGGTTCTAGATAAAATCACTCATTATCCCCGTCAAACATATCACCGCCCAAGTCATTATCATGACTTATAGTTGGACTAAGTCTGTTAAAATTAGTTGGACTAAGTCCGTCAAACTTGTCACCTCCCAAGTCAATATCACGAGTTGTAGTTGGATTAAGTCTTGACACTATCGCTTAGCTCATGGCTCTTTTCCAATATCTTGGTGGTAATGATCAAGTTCTTTTTAGAGTTATCAATTGTCATGACTTCCATAGAGCTGAATTGATAACCTTATAATATGGTATAAATTTAATTTTTAAATGTGTATTTGATGATGCTTTTAGTAGAGTTCATCATGTTGAAGATCGTGATATTAATAATTTAATAATTATGTTTAGCATGTACAACCATGGTGGTTGATGGAGTTAAAAGGCAATAAGGTAGGCCTAAAATCATGCGAAAGGAATAAGGTAGGCCTAAAATCATACAAGTCCTAATCATTTTCTGGCCAATAATTAGACCAAAAATACTTCTTTTTGCACTTGGTTTGGTGTCACTTGCAGTCCAAAAAGGCAAAGGATTGTGGCGTTGGATCTTCATAATTTGCAAGTTCAAGGCACAATTTCCCTGTCTTTGTCAAATTTGTCCTACCTCAGTGTTCTCAATCTCGAGAACAACAACTTCCATGGTGGCATCCCTTATGGATTTGTCCACTTGTATCTCTTGCAAGTCATTGATATTACAAACAATAGCTCAACAGAAGTATACCAACATGTATATTTCAAAACCGGAGAGTTCAAGTAATTTCATTGGCTTTCAATCAACTAAGTGGTGAAATGCGGAGAGGGCCATGGTATGTACCCCAACTCAGAGTCTTAAATCTCGGGAACAATAGCCTCACAGGTATAATCCCTCCTTCTGTTGAAAATGCCACAAAAATGATGAACTTTAGTTTCTCTGGAATAGAGTCAGTGGGAACATTCCAAAGGAAATTGGTAATCTGAGCCATCTTGCATTTTTGTACCTGTTCGATAATCAATTAACAGGTTTCATTCCCGTACATTGTTTAATATTTCATCATTTCGTGCCCTATCTCTTGGAATCAATAGCCTTTCCAGTCCTCTCTTGCTTGATGAAAGGAATACTATGTCAAATCTAGAGTTATTAGATATATCTTACAAAAAAATTTCTGGTTGCATTCCTTCCAAAATATACCAACACACAGAGCTCAAAGCTTTGTCCATATCTTTCAATAGCATAACAGGAGACATACCAAAAAATATTGGTTGTTTATCCAAACTTGAGGAGTTTTATGTTGGCCATAATCCAATAAAAGGGACTATTCCCATTTTACTGGGAAATATTTCCACTCTGCATAATCTTTATTGTTCAAACAATGGCATAGAGGGCAAATTCCTCCGGAATTAGGGAAGCTATCAAAGTTGAGGCAATTAAGCTTTGACGTTAGTTTTAATCTTATTGGTCGAATTCCAGAGGCTATTTTCAACATATCTTCTTTGGAAGTAATTGATTTCAGTTTCAATAACCTCTCGGGGAGAATTCCAACCCCTTTAGGTCTTCATCTTCCAAACCTTGAAGAACTGAATACGGGACACAATTAGCTTGTAGGGAAAATTCCATTGTTTATAACAAATGCTTCTAAGTTTGAGATACTGGAGCTAGATCTTAACTCTCTCTCACGAACTATTCCTAACAATTTGGGGAGTCTCTGTGAGCTGTGAGCACTGCTCCACATACTTATCGACTTACCAATAAACCAAGAGAGAATGAGTTGAGATTCTTTAATTCTTTGGCGAACTGTAGGATATTGAGATATCTAGAAGTGGGTTTTAATCCTTTCAGTGGCGTTCTGCCAAGGAAATTTCTCTATCCAGGACACTCTCTCTTTAAGTTCCCATTTTTACCCAGTGAAGACAAAGCAGATTGTCAGACACAAAAACATACTTACTGTGAGGATTAAAGGGAGGAGTATATTCAACTTCTAGTCCTTTCTTATTGACTTACTCCCTGGTTTGTTGCAGTTGACAAACCTTGGACGATTTTTGTCCACTTAAGAGATTTTCAAGATCTTCCTAATTTTACATATCCTTTTCCTAATCTGTTGCTTTTCTCCAAAGACAATCACAAGATTTTCTTAGAGTTTTTCAATTTTTCTTCAATTTCAACTCGTAAACCATTGTGACATTCCACATTAGCTTTTCAGCTTCTTCAATATCTGATTCCACTGTTTTTTAAGATCATTGTTATCAGACTCTAGAGACACCATTTTTTACATTCTCTCCTCCAGTTTAACTTTGTTTTAAGTTAAACTATCAAGTTCAACATTCATGATGTCTCTTTCAGAGGTTAACTCAATTACCGAATCAATCATAACTTTTGCCATTGTTCTCAATTTTTTAAGAGAATAATTATTCAGATCATTTTTCCTATCAAGAAGAGCTACCTTGTCATCCTCTTCTTCATTTTCTGTATGATCCATGAGAGCAAACATTTCATTGAAAATGGTTTCCTCTTCATGCACAGCCACCATAGACACATCGTTTGGTTCATCAGGATCTTCTGAATCACTTGAAAAATCACCCTATGTAGCAAGAGCCTTTTTGACCACATAGTCAGCAGCAGCCTTTCGATCATTCTTACCGAGTACCAGGTCCCTTCTCTTCTCTTTGTCACTTTTTGGTTTTTGATGTTCCTTGTTTTCATATTTGAGCAGAGGACACTCTCTAATAAAATGTCCAGCTTTTCCACACTTGTAGCATGTATCACCTTAAGTAGCATTTCGAAGACCATTTGTTCCTCTTTTAAAACCTTTGTTCTTTCTCACAATTTTTTGAAATCTGTTGATGAGATATGTCATGTCATCATCACTGGAACCATCTCTTTGTACCTCAGCATCAATGTTTATCCTTTTTGACTACCTTCTTTAGATGAAATCGTGACTTCGATTCATTCATGTGTCTTTAGATTTCCAATCGAGCATCCAAGTCAGCACCTTCAAATCTTTGGCTTCTGTGGTTGCATCAACCTTGCTTTCCCAGGATTTGAAGAATTCTAAGTACTTTTCTGACTTGTTTGCTCATTCTTAGGTTCACCAGACTTCGCAGCTCATTTGTAATGGAAAACAACTTTGTGAACAGGTCATGAATTGTTTCTCCTTCCTTCATTTTGAAGTTTTCATACCGTGAGTAAGATATCAATCTTTGTATCTTGACTTGTTCAGTTCCTTCATGAGCAGTCTTTAAACAGTCCCAAATTTCCTTAGCAGACTCACAGCTGAACCCTGTTGAATTCAATCAGGTCCTATCCCCAGACAAGAAGAGTTTTTGCCTTGTAGCCCTTTCTATCTTTTTTTTGTCGCTTCATCGTATTTCTGGCTACGCTTTGGAACAAGACTAATTTCTCCTCCATCATTTTCTTCTATGATTGAATGAATGGTCCATCCAGTACATATCTCATAACTCACTATCTTCAGCCATAGAAAATCATGCATCTAACTTTCCACCAATTGTAGAAATGTCCATTGAACACGGGAGGTCTTGTTGAAGACTGAACTCTTCTAGATTATTGGAGCATCATTCTAGAACAGATATCACTTCCTTGGTGTTAACTAAATAGAGTTGTCCTGCTCTGATACCACTTGATAGAATATATGCCTTCACTTAACAGAATAATGGACCAGGTCCCTTACTACACTATGAGTATAACAAAAGTTAAATGCAGTTAAATCAACACAATGATTTTACGTGGAAACCTCCTTGCTTAGGGGAGTAAAACCACGACCTGTCTCACCGAATTTCAACGTTTTCACTAATCTTCAAGACAAAAGTAAAACACGATTACAACAAGGTGAGAAGAAGTTTTTAATATCACGTTTAAGCAATAGTCTCTATTGCTTAACAAGCCTAAGTAATCAATCTACCCACTAAGCTATCCCACTTGGCCAACCTAGATTTTAACACTATCCACTGATTCCTTTATAGTTTCAGTATATTTTACAATTGAGAACAAGAGAATATATTTTTAAACAGCTACACTAAAGCTCCAGAGATTATTGTTCTGGAAAATTCTACTTTGTTTGCTAGCAGCCTTTGCAAATGTTCTTGAAAAGTTCTATGTCAGGTTGCAAAAACTACCAAAGATGTTTAGGAAAGTGCCTTTTATATGTACAAGTCACTTTCCTTAAACTCTTTGTCATTGGTTGGAGAAGTCTCACTTTCTGACACCATTGGGAAGCGTGCACCAACTTTTTGTACCGTCTCCAGCTGGCTGTCAACTGGCTCGTCACATTGAGAGCCTGGTACCTTTACAAGGTCCCTGGGTTTGTTTCATCTTCAACACTCAGGTAAGAAACCTGGTACCTTTACAAGGTCCCTAAGTTTGTCAAATCATCAAAACTGCAAATAACACTTAGATTATCGTTGAGTATAGACCTAATATTAATGGTATTGTCCCTAAATGTTAGATTTGTTCATGGTGTTTTATTTTGAAGTCAGTTGAGTTTTGGTTCAACTTTGTCTGAAGTATCATGCTAGTTGTCTAAATCATTTTTTACACTCGTTTGAGTTTCGTTTTCTTGGCTGCTTGTTGCAGCCTAGTACTGTTGTTGACTTATTTGGTTGCTAGGTCAACTTGTTGTTGAGCATTTTGGTGATTTTCTCAAAATTGTAGAAGTTAGAATAAGTTAGGTACGCTTCAATATGGTATATTTGTTTTGCCTAAAATAAAAAAATATATATAAAAAAAATTATACAAGAAATGATATTGTTTTACGCTTGTTGAGTTCATAGTCCTATGGCATTATTTTGTTTCTTTTTGGCAGTAAGGTATTGATGGGTAACTAAATGGTCGCCCGGCTTGATATCTATGGTTGTTAAAGTTCGGTGATAAGCTTATAAGTTTTTTTTCTTTTGTTTCCTTGTGAATTTGCTATGCGTTTGGGTTTGCCTGTTAATGTTTTTTATGAACGGATCTACCTTCTGAAGTTTGAGTGCTCTAACTGCAATGTTTAACTCTTATTTCTGCATTGTTTATCAATAAATCTTCAACATGTGGAACTCAATCATCTAACCATTAGGGTCTTGTTCGTTGATAAAAAATGGCACTAATTTATCACTTCCCACATATTTAGAGTCACACGTAAATTTTAGTATATGTTTTTTTTAATCATGATTCTTGATTGATTAAGTTATGATTTGAAATTTCATACATTATTGTTCCCATTATTGAGTTTGCTCACTGTCAGTTCTTGTATTAGCTATGGAAAATTATAATTGTTCATGTCATGATATAAATCATATTTCAGTCATTTAATCTCTTTATAAATGTTTATTACTTGAAACAATAGCCCATGGATTCTTTCCTTAATGTTTTCTCTATTAAATCAATGATTTGTATTTGTATAGTTTACTTTTTCTTGTCACATTGAGCGTTGTCGAAGTCCATTGGAATAAAATCCCCTGGCATTTTGGATCGTTTAAAACCAAATCCGTCACTCGAGTCAACCAGCCACTAAATTAACGTACATGTCCCGAGTTTGAAGGATTCGAAACGAGTTGGAAGTTGAAGATTATAAGCCAAATTCTACACATTGTCTTTTGTCATTTTTGTTGTATTTTTTTATTTCGAGGCTTAAGTCTTGTAAAGTTTTCCTTTATTGATTATTTTGCTAGAGCTTAGGACAGGTACCATGGAAATGGGTCAAAACCCAAAATAAAAATGGGTCCAAATACCTGTCAGGCGGATAGAAATCAGATTTGGGCCAAACATTTCTCTCTCTGTTATCTTTACCGCACTTATTTCCTTACCTGCCGATATATTATGTTAGTTCCAGGGTTAAAAAACTTAAATTCCCCGAAAGCCGCTTCATTTTGTTTTAACGATATAACAAAGTTGATCGTTTTCTAAATAACTCTAAAAATGAAAATTTTGCAAATTAAATATTTCACTTTACAAAAATATGATATTTCCAGAATTTCAAATAATGGAAACAAGTTAAAATTTATTCTAAGCCAAACAAGTTAGTTGTTGGATAATTGCGAGTTAGCGAGTATTTTAGGTTCTATAAAAACCTTCCTAAAATATAAATAAATCCCACAAACCCCCCCCCCCCCCCCTTTAAGGTTTTCATTAGATTCTAAGTCTTTTGAAAACTATGTTTTCTTAATTTTTCTTTAAAAATTAACTGGCGACTCTAAACAAGTCACTAAAACTTATAAAAATATTTTTCGGATAAAACAGTGCTATCTCAGGCACTATGTTAGTGCACATCAGAAGGATTAGGCCAAACTCCTAACATGACACATAGTTTTCCTACAATTTGCAGAGGAGCGAGTCCACCGGGCGCACATCATTGAGTTGGCGGCAGGCCAACAACCCCAAAATCTGCACTCATTGCCGACTGCTTTTGAGGGAAAGAGTGTGATATGGTCTTTGTGAAATTCAACCCACGAATGTTCAAGGCACTAAGGGGCGTCCATAAAAACTTAGTGCACAATATGAGGGTCCATTCAAGATCGTTTCCAAGGTGGGCAAGATCTCATACAAGTTGGAGTTACCTCCACACTTCAAGATTCATCCGATGTTTCATGCAAGCATCCTCAGTTATACTATGAGGACAGGGAGGTACCTAGCTGAAACCGATCGCAACGGGCACCCATTACTGTCACTGCCTCACATGATCGGGAATTGAGTCTATCATAGACTACCAAGCAAAAAGAAGCGAGGACAACAATCCATCACATGTTCCTTGTGCATTGGAAGGGACAAACTCCAGAGGAGGCACATGGGAGAAATATGAAGACTTTTGGAAATTTAACGACAAGGTCCAGGAGTTTTTGCAGCAATACGCCGCGGCTATTGCATTATCAGGTGGGGGAGCGTGTGACGTCCTGCCACTATTCCAATCTGATTCTTCATCCGGAGAAAGGAAGAACGTTCTAAAGTTGAGGACTCTAGAACATTTTAGAATCCTCAAGAAGGCTAAAGAAAATCCTAAGAGAATGTAGAATTCTCTAGAAAGGAGACAAAATTGTAAATATTTTAGAGACTTGTAAAGTAAATATTAATTGCACTTTAGTCCCTAGGAAGTAGTATGAATAGAGGTGTTCCTCATTTGCAAAGGCACCACTCAAATTGTAAAGCAATATACAAAGCCTTCTTCAAATCTCTCTTTCTATGTTTTCTAAGTCTTTTCCAAGCATTCTCGTAGTGATTCTAAGTCTTAAAGGCTTCCTTGAACTTACAAGATTTAAAAGACTAGTGGGTAAGTCGTCCAGGACCAGACGGAGCTTTGGCAAATACTCTAAGCCTGTGACACATAGCTTCCCTCACCAATTAATTAGTTCATTGAAATTATTTGAATCTCGTGATAAGAAATTAATTGATGAGTCTTGATCTGTGTACCTTTTCCACATCTTTGGACTTATTTTCTTCTTGTTTCATCATCCAAATTGAAACCAACAATAATAGATTAGAAAGGATGAAATAACAAGTGGAGTAACAATTTTTAGCACAACCACCTTAATCTTTGATTGTTTTCCAAGATTATTAATGACACAAGCAGTATCTCCAATATGTGCACTCCAAATAGCCCTTTGTTCCCAAGAAATGATTGCAAAGTGGAATTTGCAAACACATCACCACTCGTATTTCACCTTCTAATTCATTAACTGAAACATTAATACTTTTAAGTGTAAGAGTTTTTCCAAAGACACAAGAATTCCAGTTTATCTAGTTGCAAATTATAATGGAATTTTGCCAACAATAAATTGTTGGATAGGTCAAGAGACTGCATGTTTTGAAGTTCCCTGAATGTGCTTGGTATCATTCCTGAGAAGTCTTTCCAGAGATGTAGTTCTACATATGCTTTCAGCTCTCCAATATCTGATGGAATTTGTGTGACACACTTATATAAAAAGACCACTGTCTTCCAAAGGCTCAACGGAAATTTTGATATTAGAATCCAAATAAAATGTTGTAGCATGCTAAGATTTCCTAAGCATTATGGAGTTGTACCCGAGAGCTCATTACCATTATAAATAATTGAACCAAATCAGATAAATGGCATACTGCCTCAGGAACAAGTCCCTGCAATTTATTGTTACAACCCTTGGAGTTGTTTAAGCTTACCAACTCAAAAGGAATACTTCCCAACAAGTTGTTTCCTTCAATGCCTAGGGTCATTAGACTGCTCATGTTGCCTATACTTGTGGGGGTGAGGCCATTGATGTGTGCATATGCTATATACAACTTTGAATAGTAGCTGATAGATTCCCAATAGAATTNTCAGCAAGACTTGCTCACCCTCCATAAAATCCAAGTCCCTAACCTTTCGATTTGCATATTCTTTTTGCCTGTTTTGAGCTGCTAGAAGCTTCTCCTGAATGAATTTTACTTTATCTAACGATTCCCTCAAAAGATCGGTACCCCATGGTCTCACTTCAAATGCATCAAACCACCCAATGGGAGACCTACATCTCCTCCCATACAGTGCCTCAAATGGGGCCATATCAATACTTGAGTGATAGCTATTATTGTATGAAAACTCTGCTAAGGGCAAGAAGTTATCCCAATGAACACCAAAATCTATTACACATGCACGAAGCATATCCTTCAACACCTGAATCGTTCTCTCAGACTGACCATCGGTCTGAGGGTGAAATACGATACTAAGATCCAACCTAGTACCTAATTCAGCATGCAATGTTCTCCAAAACTTAGAAGTAAATTGCGTACCCCTATCTGATATGATGGAAAGTGGGACTCCATGCAATCGAACAATTTCTGAGATATAGAGTTTGGCTAACTTCTCTGCATTGTAAGTCATCTTGACCGGGATGCAGTGAGCAGACTTAGTTAACCTATCAACAATTACCCAAATGGAGTCATACTTTCCCAATGTCTTTGGAAGACCAACTACAAAATCCATTGCAATTCTTTCCCATTTCCATTCAGGAATGGGCATTTTCTGAAGTGTTCCTCCGGGCCTCTGGTGCTCATACTTTACCTGCTCACAATTCAGGCATTGGGCAACAAAATCAATAATGTCACACTTCATCCTACTCCACCAGAAATGTTTCTTTAGGTCACGATACATCTTGGTTGCACCAGGATGTATAGAATACCTTGAACTATGAGCCTTTGTAAGAATAGTGTGAATCAAATTATCAACCCGGGGCACACACATCCTTCCCTTAATTCTTAAGACGCCTTCCTCATCAATTATTGCCTCTTTAGCCTCTCCTCGTAATACCATATCTCAAATTCGGCTCAGCTTCTCATCAGTAAACTGTTTTCCCTTAATCTTGTCAAGAAAAGAAGATCTTGCCTCCACACAGGCCAAAAATCCTCCCTTCTCCAGTACTTCCAACCTCATAAAGTCATTAGCCACAGTCTGAACCTCTCTAGCCAATGGGCGTCTAGAAACCTGCAAGTGAGCTAGACTTCCCATGCTCCCTGCCTTTCTACTTAAAGCATCTGCCACAACATTAGCTTTTCCTGGGTGATACAAGATAGTAATATCGTAGTCCTTCAGTAGTTCCATCCACCTCCTCTGTCTCAAATTCAAATCTTTCTGAGTAAAGACATAATGTAAACTACGATGATCTGTATAGACTTCACACTTAACCCCATATAGATAATGTCTCCATTGCTTTAATGAAAACACTACTGCGGCAAACTCCAAATCATAGGTCGGATAGTTGATTTCATGCATCTTTAGTTGCCTCAAAGCATAAGCAATTACATTCTTCTCCTGCATTAACACTACACCCAAACCAGAGTAATATGCATCACAATACACAATGAAATTCTTACCTTCCACTGGAAAGGTAAGAACTGGTGCAGTAGTCAACAAGTTCTTGAGGTTCTGGAAGCTTTCTTCACATTCGTCCGACCATACAAATGGAACATTCTGCTTTGTCAAATTTGTCAGTTGGGAAGCAACAGAAGAAAATCCCTTGACAAATCGACGGCAGTAGCTAGCTAAGCCAACAAAGCTCCTTACCTCTGTAACATTAGTAGGTCTTACCCAACTCTTCACTGCTTCAATCTTGGAAGGATCCACCATCACTCCATCCTTAGAAACTACGTTCCCCAAGAAGGACACTGAATCTAGCCAAAACTCACACTTGGAGAATTTGGCATAAAGCTTTTCTCTCTCGACACTTCCAATACCATTCTCAAATGCTCCTCATGTTCTTTCCTGCTCTTTGAGTATACTAGTATATCATCAATAAATACGATAACAAAAAGATCCAGATATGGCTTAAAATCCCGTTCATCAAGCTCATGAAAGCAACAGGGGCATTTACCTAACAACTCCTGAAGTTGGGCCTTTAACTCCCTTAACTCAGCTGGAGCCATCCTATAAGTGGGGATGGAAATGGGGCTAGTACCCGGCTCCAGATCAATACAAAAATCAATATCCCTATCCGGTGGCATACCAGAAAGGTCTGCAAGAAATACATCCAGAAACTCACAGACTATCGAAACAGACTCAATCGAAGGTACTTTGGAAGTATCATCCCTGAGATGTGCCAAGAAGGCTAAACAACCTTTAATAACCATCCTCTTAGCGCAAAGAAAAGAGATAATACGGACTGGGGTGGAAATGTAGTCACCCTCCCACACTAGTGGATCTGTTCCAGGCTTGGCCAATGTCACAGTCTTAGCATTACAATCCAAGATTGCAAAATTTGGAGAAAGCCAAGTCATACCCAGAATCACATCAAAATCAACCATCTCTAGAATAATCAAATCTACATGAGTATTGCTCCCCACAAAATTCACAAGACAAGACCTATACACCTTCTCAACTAGCACGGACTCACCCACAGGAGTAGAAACACGAATAGGCATGTCAAGCAAATCACAGTATAAATCAAGACCATTAGCAAATGAGGAAGATACATATGAAAATGTGGATCCAGGATCAAATAATAAAGAAGCCATGCAATCACAGACAAAAAGATTACCTGTGATAACAGCATCAGATGTCTCTGCTTCAGATCTCCCGGGGAAAGCATAACAATGAGCCCTATCACCTGTCTGCCCATTGCCCCTACCATGTTGTGGTGCAGTAGTTCCAACTTGCCCGCCACCCCAGCTGATTTGGTGACCACCATTACCTTGGCCACCACGTCTTCCAGAATGGCGGCCTCTCCTACGACCACCTCTACCTCTAATTATTGGGGGTCTGTAACTCTGTTTTGGACAATACCTCCTAATATGTCCAGTCTCTCCACATCCATAACAATCTTTGGAGTCAAGCATAGGTCTCTGTGAGAATGACGAAGTCTGGGGATAACCTCCAAACTCAGAGAAATGTTGACTGGTCTGTGATGGACCCCCAACTACAGCCTGTAGTGAAGACTGAATAGGTCGGGCTGGGTACCCTCCTGAACTCTGTCCTCTGGAGTAAGAACCACTAAATTCGCCTTCCGTACGGAACATCTTAGATGTCGACGCCGTGGTGAAGTTGTCTGGATTCACCCCCTCTACCTCTATTACAAAGTCAACCACTTCCTGAAAGGATTTTGCTGCAGCAGCTACCTGTAAGGCGGGGATCTGCAAATCTGACCTCAATCCTTTCACAAAGCGGCGAATCCGCTCTTGTGAACTGAAGCAAAGCTGGGTGGCATACCTGGATAGTACATGAAATTTAGCCTCATAAGCAGTAACAGACATCCTGCCTTGCTCTAGACTCAGGAACTCATCTCTCCTCTTGTCCCTCAAAGTCCGGGGTATATACTTCTCCATAAATAAGCTAGAGAATGATGCCCAAGTCATAGGTGGTGCCTGTGCTGGTTGACACTCAACGTATGACCGCCACCACGTTTTGGCATTTCCCTGAAACTGATAGGTCAAAAACTGAACCCCGAATCGTTCTATTATGTCCATCTTATGTAGCAGCTCATGATAATCAACCAAAAAATCATAGGCATCCTCAGATTCAGCACCCTTGAAGACTGGAGGTTTCAACTTCAAGAATTTAGTGAAAAGTTCATGTTGATCACTCGTCATTATAGGCCCTGTAGTTAACCGAGGAAACGTGCCTACTTCCAATGAGGCATCTATGCGGGGAGCCACAACAGCTGCATGTTGTACCCCCGGAACCTGAGGTGCTGGTGCAGAAAACACTAGAGGTGTCTGGCCCTGATCAGATAACCCGCTAAGATAGGTAAGAACCTGGTTAATCATCTCTGGGGTAGGCTGGGGTGGTAGTTCCTCATCTTTATCCTGCTCATTTTCCCCTTCTTCACCCCTTCTTACTACTTCATCAGTCGGTGGAGGAGTCACCGCCCTATCACTAGTTGGACCAGGTGCTCGTCCTCTACCTCTAGAGGGCATCCTCCTGCGACCTCTACCACGGCCTCTTGCCACTCCTCCTTCTCGAGCTACGGTCCCAATGGTTGGCTCAGTCTCACCCTTTCCTGCCGGTGATGGTGTTGACACAGTTGTTGCTGTAGTTCTAACCATCTGCGAGATAGAGTGAGGATGTCAGATACTAATTTGTATCACCTAGATACCAATTGGACCCAAGTAATAGCACGAAAGGAAGAAAGAATGGAGTTTTCCTAAAGTCCTATAGCCTCTCAAAGAAAAGTAAGGGCGTCCCCCTACCGTTCCTCAAGACTCTACTAGACTCGTTCTTGTGTGATGAGACCAACGAACCCAAAGCTCTGATACCAAGTTTGTCACAACCCAAAACGAGTCGCGAGCGGAACTCACACTTACTCTCCTAGGTGAGCGAACCAACAAATCCAAACCCCAACATTTACCAATATTTCAACCATAGTGAACAAAATATAATGCGGAAGACTCAAAACTCATTAACGAAAAATCAATTAAATAACTTCTAAAACTCAATACTTATCGTTCCCAAAATCTGGAAGTCATCACATCAAGAACATCTATCCTCAAATTACTAAGTCTAATAGTATTTAAGAACTAAAATAAGTAGAAAGATGGTCCATGTCCGAACTTCAAAGACATCAAGACGTGAAGAAGAGAATCCAGCCCGAGCTAGGAATAATAGCTCACCCTGAAATCTAACGTGCTGAAGACTGGCTAGAGTTGAGGACGAGTTGAAGTCAATGGTGCACTTGCTGCACTCCACAAAACAACAAGAAGGAAATAAAAGTAGGGGTCAGTACAAGGAACACGTACTGAGTAGGTATCATCGGCCAACTCAAAATAGAAAGCAATATATATCAAATAATATTATAAAATCAACTACAATACTCAACAGGTAGCAACAACAAGTACAAGAACCATGAGAAACAAAATCAAGCGCACCTATGAGGACTCAATCCTCCACACAATACTCATTTGGGACATAGGTTCTTCGAAATTGAGTATATTAACATGATTCAAGATTACTTCTCTTTATTCTTATCGTGTCGGAACGTGACACTCCGATCCCCTAATACTATGTGTCGGAACGTGACACCCGATCCCCTAATACTACGTGTCGCAACGTGACACCCGATCCCCTAATACTACGTGTCGGAACGTGACACCCGATTCCATAATACTACGTGTCGGAACGTGACACTCCGATCCCCTAATACTAGTGTCGGAACGTAACACTCCTATCCCCTAATACTACGTGTCGGAACGTGACACCCGATCCACTAATCTCATTAATTCTATTTCATCAAGTCTTCGTTATGCCAAGGTGTCATCTTAACAGAGAGAATTCAAGATTGAAGATTCACAATCACAACATACAAACACACAATCAAGCATATAGAAGACATTACAATACCACCCAATACATATCAATCGCTATTTAGAGTTTACTATGAAGATAGCATAAACCATAACCTACGTCCACCGAAGAATCGCGATCAAACAATTTACTTCTCAATTCCTTTGCTTTACTCTTCGCTTCTCCCTTTTCTCGCTTGTTCTCCCTCTCTTCCTGTTCTTTTTATTTTTCCTCTCCAAATTCTTTTTCTTTTACCCTAATTATCATATAATCAATTATAAAAGATGATAAAAGTAACCCAATATTTATTGCAAGGTTACTTCTTTTAACCCCCAAGTAAATAACTTATTAAACTCACCCCACTAATTTCATGAAGTTTTTCATGAATGGTCCAAAACACCCCTTAAAAACTTTTAGCAAAATTTTGACCCAGTCGAGGTTATGCGACCTGTGACGGCCCGTCGTGTCTATGACGGTCCGTCCTGCAGGTCCGTCACAAAGTTCAGAGGATTTAACTTTCTAAAGGGTTTGTGACGGTCCGTCATATCTACGACGGTCCGTGCTGTAGTTTCGTCGCGGAGTTCAGAGAGTCGCTCTCAGTACCCAGATTTTTAGAGTTGAAGTATTTTGGAATAGAGGCCCTCGACGGTCCGTCGTGACCATGACGGTACGTCGCCTGATCCGTCGACCCAGTCAATTATTTTCAAAATAATTTTACTGCTCGAACCGACTAAACAGGTTGTTACAATTTTATTCTCACTATCCCGTAGGAGTTCGCTCAATATCGAAAATATCAGGATTTATGTTATTTTTGGGTTGAACTGCCTCTTCGATCACCCATTCTTTTAGGAAAATCAATTTCATCCCATTTAATAGGTCTTCTAGTTTTAACTTTAGACTTGCTTAAGTTTGTTTTTATTAAAATTGATTCATTTTTAAAATCCATAATTTTACACAAAGGGTTTAAAGTGTATAATGACTTGTAGTAAATTCGATAACAAATACATATCACTTTTGTACCTGGAAAATAATCATAACCATGTAATTTTATACTTAATATTAAAGTATTCAGCGAATTTTCATCATTCAAAGAGATCTGCAAATTAGGATAGGCATTAAAATAAGAAATGATCTCATCTTTTGTCTCCCTATTTCTATTGCTTTATCTTTTATATTTCTTGTCTTATTTTGCATTAGTTTTACAACAATATATATATATATATATACCACTTATATCTTTCGTTATATTTTGGGGATCAAAAATGCCACTACCGTTATTTTAAGAGACCAAAAGTACCCTCAAGAGTTAACATCCCAATTTTTTAGTGACGTGATAAGTTACGTGGGACCAATCCTTTCACCTAAGTGTTGTCAATAACTAGGATTCACTACAAAAGAACTAGACTTTTGGCGGCAACAAAACTCGCCACAAAAGCCTAGAATATCGTCCACTAAAGATTTTTTAACATTAAATTTATATATGTTTTTAAAATTTCATAGTTTTAAAATGAAAAAGTAATATCCAATAAGGAGGAGTTTAAAGACACTATATATTTTATTTTTATGTCATATGTAAATGTGTAAAATGTACAATGATCCATTGTGTAGTTGGAGATTTATATCGAGAAGTAATTTTGATGATTTTGTAATAAGATTGAATGTTTTTCATATTGATAGTGCAAGTTATTTATTTTTAAAAACTAGGTTACAACCAAAAATTAGTTTTTTTTTTTTGTTGAATAAACAGATTTTACTAGCGAATGGTTGTTGCAACCTAAGTCGCCACTAGAAATCACTCATAACCTTTAGTGGCAATATTTTGAAATTTTATGGCGACTTTGTTGCCTCTAAAGGTGAAGTTCTTTTGACCCTATACTAAATCAAAATCTAATTAAATAGTAAAATTTTATTTATGTAAATGTGGAATTAAAAGTTCAACACTTCAATTTCTTAATTATATCATTGTAAATTCCCCCAGCTATTAATTAATGTAAATTTTATCCACCTATAAAAAACCTTATAAGAAGAAATAGAGTTGCAATGAACTCAATATATATTATAGGTCAAATTCATTTAGATAGTGAAAAGAAGGTTCTATATGCTTATACTTCAATATAAGCATTATATATATATATATATATATAATATATATATATATATATATATATATAACCAAAGTTGATTTACCGTTTTAATCCTATAATATTAGTTAATTATTTACTGATTAGTTAAATATTGATTTTATTACTTAAATATTAATTTATTAAAAAATAAATCTGGTGATAATATCAGCAATACTAAAATTCTGCAGAAACATAAAGATTGTCCTTTACCTCCCTCGATCAGTGTAATAGTTGTATAGTTGCTGCTCAATTAATTAGTGCAAAATGATTTTAGAGATGTGAAAGCAATTGTAGCAGTGACAGTTTGCTATATTTATATTCCAACATGCCTTTGCATCTTCTATGAGATTGTAGAAATTTTGTATTCATTCTCATGTGTTGCCTTACTCTTGCATTCAATCCACCAACTTTTTTATCAAATACCTTAAATTTATGGGTCAAAATTACTGCCCTTGGAAATATGCTGAGGAATGCCCTCCTTATTAGGCATTGCTGCTCACGACTCGAAAGTATCAATATGTATTTTGTAGGCTACAATATCAATCATTGATTTTGCAATTTATTTTTAGTTTTGTTCACCATTTTAAAAAAAAGTATCATGGGCAATCATACAACGAATTAATTCTTCTGTGTTTTATCATTATATGTGCACTGTTGTAGTTTTTTCGTTTTAGTGAAAGTAAAGTTTTATGTTCTCGACTGTTTTTTTCCTTTTTATCATTAACTTCCATTAGATGTTTTTTTTTCACGTTGCAGGTGCTTTACTTTGCTGCAGAGGAGAATCGGTGAGGGCGTTTTCTTATGGTTAATCTGCTTTCCTCACCTTGACTCTTTATTTTTGCTCTGTTTTAATTATAATTGAAAATGTATTTACGTCGTTAGACTGTTGATTAGGATCACCTCAATCAAAGTATTGATTGTAGTTGTCAAGTGTTTCCTAGAAGCTCGTCCAAAGGTTTTCTTGATATAGATATTTAGTTTTGATGGTAAATGTCTTATGTTTTGAATCTCTAATGAGGTTTGACTATATACAATTCACTAGGAGGACTTGTCTCCTTGATAGCTGCTTTTTAGGAGCTTTGATATCTGAGGCATTTGTGAATAGCATATTAGTTAATTTAGGACATGCATATTTGTCTTATAAACCTCTGGATATTAAAATCAATTTAAAACAACCCTAACACAAAATTAAAAAAGAGTATAGCACAAGCCATATATATATATATATATATATATATTATATATATATATATATATATATATATATATATATATATATATCATATTTGAATATTCAGATAATAAAAAATTGAGTATTGAAAAAATATCTTCAATCTTTTTCAAGATTTTCTTTAATTTATGCTTACACTATCACAATGTATATTGACTTTAAGGACACTAGTCTGCATGCACAAGTAAAGCCAGCCAAACCCATTCAACATTCAAACAATACAAGAGAAACAATACACAAACTCACACACATACAAAAGTGAATAAACCCACAACACGGTTTGATCTTTCATTCAAGCAAATACTAATTAATTCATAAAATGGGAACATAGGATCTTGAAGTACAAACTCAAGCAACCTCCACAAAAAATAATATTATACACACACATTAATGGAATGACCCAATTGAGGAAATAACAAGTACCTGGATTTTCAAGTACTCTTCTTTACTCATATCTCCAAGATAATGAACAAAAAACATAACAAAAATGGTAACTTGAAACGAGAAAAAAATGAGATTTTTATAGCTAACAGATCTGGGAAAAAACCAAAGACAACTAAAAGTCAACACAAAAATGCTGATTAGAAAAAACCAATGGGGTTCTACCAAACAAACACAAAGCACAAAAGTGAACGAAAAAACCAATCTTGATTAGAAAAAAAAAACTGAAGTGATTTAGAGATTTTAGTTCATTTTTACATTACATTTACTATCTCTTCGTGTTGTAATAATTTTAAGATTTCTCCACCTTTAATATATTTTCTTCAATTAACGTGATATTTATACTATTGTTAGTTAAAATTGCTCGCTTTTAAAAGTAAAAAAAAGAAGAATTAGTATATGTTCGGTGAATAATATATTTTTCAGCATCTTTATTGTTGAACCAAAAGAACACTAATTAGAGACAAAAAATTCACATTTATGACACAAATATATATTGTATTAGACTATTAGTACATCCTAGCTACTATAACCATACAATGACAACTGTGGAAGAGCTCGAGAATTAGTGCCGACCTATTATCCAGTTGAAGAAATATGCAACATCATGGGTGATTAAAGTATTAGTCATTCGGCGGAGCTTAACAAAAGAGTACAAAATGCTAAAGGTGATAGTATTCATTGGCAATTGATATTCGTCGACGAAAAGGTCACTCTATTTTAATATTTTATTATAATCATAACATAATATGTTGCTCTTATCTTCTTATAAGACACAAATTTCTATCATATATATTAATATTATATATATATTATAGATATATATATATATAATATATATATATATATATATATATATATAATATATTATATAATATAATATATCGACAAAGAATGATGATACATATAGGGTGGGGACTCGGGACATGAAAAACTTGGTAGTAGAGCTTAAGGTTCAAGTTTTCAAGGGTGTCTATGGAGCCGTGTCAAGTAGTCTTTTTATGAGCAACAATAGATCATTGAGGGATTAAAACGAATATTATAGTGAGCTTTCCATCTTCCGTAAAGTGAACTTTTCTTCATATGTCTTTCCTTTGATTTTCATAATATTATGGGGGATATATCCCGATGTAAACATTGTTATCATTTTGCTACAGGTTTCGTAGACATATGATTATTAGTTGAATTTGGTTTTCTAAATAAGAGTCAAATTTATTATCCTTTTTTGAATTCTCTTGAAGGTTAATTGAAATGGGCCTTACTTTCCGCATTAATATTTAAACTGCTATTTATATTATTATTCAGGTTGAGCAGGTTGGTTGGTATTTTCAGGCTTTTAGGGGTGGTTCCGTATGCATGTCCGTCTAGGGTGGGGACTCGGGACATGAAAAACATGGTAGTAGATCTTAAGTTTCAATTTTTCTAGGTTGTCTACGAAACCGTGTCAAGTAGAGTCTTTGTATGAGTGTGAAGCATGTCACACTTATCACGAGAAGGCTATGATACATTTACAAATATTTATTATTCTTTCATACTCTAGATTGTGTAATTGAGTCGTCTGTAGTGAATTCATTGATACTTCCTTCTTTACTATAATTTCTCTATGCCTTAATTTTTGAGGTGATGGACGTGTTTGGAGCTTATATTGCTAATGGTGCAATTCTTTTAGCTTTAGTCATCAAAAAGGGTATGAAATTTTCACTACGGCTTAAGAGGAGTCAATTAGTGCATTAAAAATATTGGTTCAAGTGTATACCCTCATTTCATGAATCGTGCATTAAGCTAAGGTAGGATGGGTGTCTAGGTGCTCTCATCTTTAAGGTTCGACAATGGCAAGTAGAACACATTTGATTAAAAAAATGGAAAATGGAAGATTGTAGGTTATAAGTTTCTAAGGCTTACGAGGTTTTACAACCTCATACATGAAATCATCATAAGTGGAGATGTGTATTTCATGAAAGATAAACAATGGAATTGGAAATGTTATATTTAAGGTGTTTTGATGATCCTTACAAATGTTGGGACCTGGTCCCTAGCAGAGTGCTCTCGTCCAGATACAAATGGGGTACAACTGTAAAGGTATCATGTCAAGGTGGTAGGTAAAAGTGCAGTGTCTTACACCAATATAAAGAGCGGACGAGATTATATGTTTCAGTATCTCACAAATGCAGGGACCTGGTCCTAGACAGAGTTGTCTTCATCAGATGCATAATAGGTTACAACTGTAAAGCTGTCATGTCAGAAGTTGGTGAGGCGTCACCGTACTATACCAATCAAAATGGACGAGGGTGTTTGTCCAACGGTCAATAACACTTTATGGTTGACTTAGTCAACATGAAAAACAAAAAATAAATTTATTCATCCACATAAGGAAGTAAACCAACAAGCCTTTTCAAGAACTCACAATGAAGTTTGCAAGGGGCCTGGTCCCTACAAGAATGCGATAGGAAAAAAACGACAAGACAGGTGTCACAAAATCTGCCACCTCTTACTCTCTAGGTGCACAACTTTTCAAACAGCAGGCCTTCAACCAATGGGATGGTCTCAACGAATTTGTGGTGAATTATATTATCTCTTTTCAACGAACACATATTCAAGATTTGGCAAACTAGAACTCAAAAAGCTTAGAAGAGAAGGCCATCTTCAAGGAAGAATTCAAGCACAAGAATACATACAGCAAGGACCTGATCAAGAAAAGAAGTGTTTTTCATACATGCTGTTGTTCTTGAATGTTTGTATTGAGCTTAACTTTTAGGATTCGTTTCATTCTTTGTTATAAATGTTTCAAACCAGGTTTGAGCCTTGTCAGAACATAGTTAGGAGTAACTTTGTGTCTTACTGCAAAAGTCTATATTAATCAGTTAGGTTAGTATAGTGGATAGTGTTGTATTTTCTTTGTTGAAGTCTAAGTTATCTAAGGGTAATAGCTTAGTGGGCAGTGTTGTATCTGCTCTACCTTGTCTAAGTAATAGGTGTTATTGCTTAGTATGGAGATTAGCAGGCTAATCTCGTGTTGTAATAGTCTTTTACTTTTGTTTGTTGAAGATTAGTGACAGCGGTTTGAAAAGTCCTGTTGAGAACATGTCGTGGTTTTCTTCCCTTGAGCAAGGAGGTTTCCACGTAAAGTTTTTGTTCAATCTTTACTTTCAGCACTGGTTTTACTGTCTGTTATTGTAACTTTGCTAAGGACCTGGTCCCATCGAAATAGGTGTTCGCAACTTTTAGTATTGTTCTTGCTGAGTCAAGGGACTTGATCCTTGATTGATAAGAGAACGCATACATTCCAACAGGAAAGAAGCAGAACCAACATTCATTCCCGATCAAAGTATGATTCTCTTGCTAAAAGAAGATGAATAGGTGGATGATATCACCATAAGAGGCACATGATCTCTCTTTGATATCTATGAGAGACGCAATATGGTTTTTGTAACAAACCCAATAACAAGACGAACTCAATTCAAATTCAAACAACTGACAAATCTATTTCACCAACTTGTAATTAGAATTACAAAGGAATTTAAGAACTAAACAGAAATTGAAGACCACAAGTAGAAGAACGGGGATGACAGGGTAGACATTTTTCTCAACAATTTGCATAACCGTCTTTTTCTCTCACTATTCTTTAATTATCAACCCGGATCCCATACATGGACACTTAGCTCGGTGTTGGACCTCTTTGTCAATACTCGTCTAGGCCCATTCATAACAATTGTTCTTGAGCCAACAAATTTTGGGAAGCAGAGAAGATCCAAAATGGAGATCTCCAATGAAGCAGGAACTTACCATGATTGAGAAGAATCAAACATGGAATTTTGTGAAAAGACCTAAACACAGGATAGTCATGGCAGTGAAGTGGATTTTCCGAACCAAGTTAAATCCAGATGGCTTTAGCAACAAGCACAAATCCAAACTAGTAGTAAAGGGGTACACTCAAATTTTTTGTATTAATTTTTCTAATACATTTGCTCCTGTTGGTAGATCAGAAACCACCAGATTATTGTTGGCTATAGCTTCACAAAATGGCTGGAAAGTGTTTCAGTTTGACGTTATAGCCAACAATAATAGAGATTTAACGTCAAACTGAAACACTTTCCAGCCATTTTGTGAAGCTATAGCCAACAATAATCTGGTGGTTTCTGATCTACCAACAGGAGCAAATGTATTAGAAAAATTAATACAAAAAATTTGAGTGTACCCCTTTACTACTAGTTTGGATTTGTGCTTGTTGCTAAAGCCATCTGGATTTAACTTGGTTCGGAAAATCCACTTCACTGCCATGACTATCCTGTGTTTAGGTCTTTTCACAAAATTCCATGTTTGATTCTTCTCAATCATGGTAAGTTCCTGCTTCATTGGAGATCTCCATTTTGGATCTTCTCTGCTTCCCAAAATTTGTTGGCTCAAGAACAATTGTTATGAATGGCCTAGACGAGTATTGACAAAGAGGTCCAACACCGAGCTAAGTGTCCATGTATGGGATCCGGGTTTATAATTAAAGAATAGTGAGAGAAAAAGACGGTTATGCAAATTGTTGAGAAAAATGTCTACCCTGTCATCCCCGTTCTTCTACTTGTGGTCTTCAATTTCTGTTTAGTTCTTAAATTCCTTTGTAATTCTAATTACAAGTTGGTGAAATAGATTTGTCAGTTGTTTGAATTTGAATTGAGTTCGTCTTGTTATTGGGTTTGTTACAAAAACCATATTGCGTCTCTCATAGATATCAAAGAGAGATCATGTGCCTCTTATGGTGATATCATCCACCTATTCATCTTCTTTTAGCAGGAGAATCATACTTTGATCGGGAATGAATGTTGGTTCTGCTTCTTTCCTGTTGGAATGTATGCGTTCTCTTATCAATCAAGGATCAGGTCCCTTGACTCAGCAAGAACAAACATACTAAAAGTTGAACACCTATTTCGATGGGACCAGGTCCTTAGCAAAGTTACAATAACAGACAGTAAAACAGTGCTGAAAGTAAAGATTGAACAAAAACTTTACGTGGAAACCTCCTTGCTCAAGGGAAGAAAACCACGACATGTTCTCAACAGGACTTTTCAAACCGCTGTCACTAATCTTCAACAAACAAAAGTAAAAGACGATTACAACACGAGATTAGCCTGCTAATCTCCATACTAAGCAATAACACCTATTACTTAGACAAGGTAGAGCAGATACAACACTGCCCACTAAGCTATTACCCTTAGATAACTTAGACTTCAACAAAGAAAATACAACACTATCCACTATACTAACCTAACTGATTAATATAGACTTTTGCAGTAAGACACAAAGTTACTCCTAACTATGTTCTGACAAGGCTCAAACCTGGTTTGAAACATTTATAACAAAGAATGAAACGAATCCTAAAAGTTAAGCTCAATACAAACATTCAAGAACAACAGCATGTATGAAAAACACTTCTTTCTTGATCAGGTCCTTGCTGTATGTATTCTTGTGCTTGAATTCTTCCTTGAAGATGGCCTTCTCTAAGCTTTTTGAGTTCTAGTTTGCCAAATCTTGAATATGTGTTCGTTGAAAAGAGATAATATAATTCACCACAAATTCGTTGAGACCATCCCATTGGTTGAAGGTCTGCTGTTTGAAAAGTTGTGCACCTAGAGAGTAAGAGGTGGCAGATTTTGTGACACCTGTCTTGTCGTTTTTTTCCTATCGCATTCTTGTAGGGACCAGGCCCCTTGCAAACTTCATTGTGAGTTCTTGAAAAGGCTTGTTGGTTTACTTCCTTATGTGGATGAATAAATTTATTTTTTGTTTTTCATGTTGACTAAGTCAACCATAAAGTGTTATTGACCGTTGGACAAACACCCTCGTCCATTTTGATTGGTATAGTACGGTGACGCCTCACCAACTTCTGACATGACAGCTTTACAGTTGTAACCTATTATGCATCTGATGAAGACAACTCTGTCTAGGACCAGGTCCCTGCATTTGTGAGATACTGAAACATATAATCTCGTGCTCTTATATGGTGTAAGACACTGCACTTTTACCTACCACCTTGACATGATACCTTTACAGTTGTACCCCATTTGTATCTGGACGAGAGCACTCTGCTAGGGACCAGGTCCCAACATTTGTAAGGATCATCAAAACACCTTAAATATAACATTTCCAATTCCATTGTTTATCTTTCATGAAATACACATCTCCACTTATGATGATTTCATGTATGAGGTTGTAAAACCTCGTAAGCCTTAGAAACTTATAACCTACAATCTTCCATTTTCCATTTTTTTAATCAAATGTGTTCTACTTGCCATTGTCGAACCTTAAAGATGAGAGCACCTAGACACCCATCCTACCTTAGCTTAATGCACGATTCATGAAATGAGGGTATACACTTGAACCAATATTTTAATGCACTAATTGACTCCTCTTAAGCCGTAGTGAAAATTTCATACCCTTTTTGATGACTAAATCTAAAAGAATTGCACCATTAGCAATATAAGCTCCAAACACGTCCATCACCTCAAAAATTAAGGCATAGAGAAATTATAGTTATAGTAAAGAAGGAAGTATCAATGAATTCACTACAGACGACTCAATTACACAATCTAGAGTATGAAAGAATAATAAATATTTGTAAATGTATCATAGCCTTCTCGTGATAAGTGTGACATGCTTCACACTCATACAAAGACTCTACTTGACACGGTTTCGTAGACAACCTAGAAAAATTGAAACTTAAGATCTACTACCATGTTTTTCATGTCCCGAGTCCCCACCCTAGACGGGACATTGCATACGAAACCCCTAAAAGCCTGAAAATACCAACCAACCTGCTCAACCTGAATAATAATATAAATAGCAGTTTAAATATTAATGCGGAAAGTAAGGCCCATTTCAATTAACCTTCAAGAGAATTCAAAAAAGGATAATAAATTTGACTCTTATTTAGAAAACCAAATTCAACTAATAATCATATGTCTACGAAACCTGTAGCAAAATGATAACAATGTTTACATCGGGATATGTCCCCCATAATATTATGAAAATCAAAGGAAAGACATATGAAGAAAAGTTCACTTTACGGAAGATGGAAAGCTCACTATAATATTCGTTTTAATCCCTCAATGATCTATTGTTGCTCATAAAAAGACTACTTGACACGGCTCCATAGACACCCTTGAACACTTGAACCTTAAGCTCTACTACCAAGTTTTTCATGTCCCGAGTCCCCACCCTAGACGGGACATTGCATACGGAACCCCTATAAGACTGAGAGTACCAACCAACCTGCTCAACCTGAATAATGATATAAATAGAAGTTTAAATATTAATGCGGAAAGTAAGGCCCATTTAAATTAACCTTCAAGAGAATTCAAAAAAGGATAATAAATTTGACTCTTAATTAGAAAACCAATTCAACTAATAACCATATGTCTACGAAACCTGTAGCAAAATGATAACAATGTTAACATCGGGATATGGCCCCCAACATATTATGAAAATCAAAGGAAAGACATATGAAGAAAATTTCACTTTACGGAAGATGGAAAGCTCACCATAATATTCGTTTTTATCCCTCAATGATCTATTGTTGCTCGAAACTACGAACTTGTGTCTTTGATCCTACATCGTGAAATGATGTAGCATCCAAAGATGGTTAGTACGGTGAGTACTATCATGCAACCCAAGGGAAAGGAAAAACAATATACATATATAAAACATATATAACCATAAAACAAAGCCAAAATCATAAGTGCAGACCCAAAACATTTGAACTAGACTTTTCAAAATCATCAATCTTGAGTAAGGTAGTGTTCATAAATATAATGGGACTCACGGGCTATATGGTCCAAGCCTCTGCCTGACTGAGGGCCCCAATCCATGTATACCACATGGATTTAATAAATATAAAAATCGGGCAATCTAAACTCTCCAAAAGTAAAGATTGTAAAGGCTGCTACGATTAACAACCTACAATGGTTATCCATATTTTAGGATAGGGACCTCCCACGTCTGTAAACGCTGTTTGGTGATGACTCACAAGGACTCTATACCTTTTCGGTGATACTACTAAACTCTCATGAAGCCCCCGTTAAATTATTAACAAGTTGTCATTTATTAAGAGTTGTCTAAATAAGACATATTCCCATTGGTATCTTCGTACCAAGACTTGTAAGCCATTGTAACAGTTCTGAATTTCATAATAAATCATTTAAAAATCTTAACTCGTTCGCTAAAACCAAAGACTATTTACGTTAAGACATTCCGTTCAATGTCAATATCCAAATCTTTCCAAGTCATAAGAAAACATATAAAAGTACAAAATCATTAGCATTTATCCAGGATGGAAATTACCCTTTGCTCATCATTTTAAATCAAAGCTTTTGAAAGACTCATTGATTCCCAATTCCCTTCTTTATTGGAAAAATCTTTTTCATAATAATATGAGACATTTCACCCACCCAAAACCAACAATCCAAATTTTGAAATCATAATAAAGTAATTTAAATACAATTAACAAGAGAGGATCATTTGTGATTGATTTTCATGAAATCACCGCTCAACCCCTTACCGCAATTCGTTATTTAGAAAAAGAATTATAAAATAAAATATGAATATTATATGAGTAGTTTGAAGTAGGGAGAGTTCAAACATAGCTTTTGATGAAGAACTTATAAAAGAGCTTTGAGAATTAAACTTAAATCTTACTTCTAGAAGTATTTAGAAATCTCATAATTGTCGGCGATACATGGTAGAAGCATGTAGTACTACAGGGTGCACGTTTTGACTCTTGGCTGTTTATCTAAACCTGATTTTCATATTTAAATTTTATCAAGTCTGGATTAATATGGTGGCTCTACTGTTAAAATTGAGTTTCCTTCTTTCGTCAAGTAGACTAGGGCATTAACAACTATATTTTGCTGCTTAGTTTTGTGTCAACTCAGGATAGAAAAAATAATTTTAAACTATAGACAGAAAAAAATGCTAATTATTAATAGTACTTGGATGTATACCTACTTATGCAATGTCACTCTCCCTTACTACTATAAAGTAGCACAAAAGTTGAATGAAATGAGAAGGGAAAAAATGATAAAATATGAAGAGAACAAAGTGTTTCATCTAAATAATATAAAGTGGGAGTATGTCATTTTGGATAAGAAAATAGTAGATTAGGAATAAAATAATAAGTGTAACAAATTCTTTATTGAATTGAAAACCTCAAGTAGAGAGTAGTAAACTAGATAAAGACCTTACATTAGTTTTTTTAAAAACTAACTTCAACCAGTCCACATCCCTCCCGCCACACACAACCTTAAACTCGTCCTGTTTCGCATAGTGATATACCGTGGTTTCACGGTATAGTGTGTCCAAAATCCCATTTGTGCTAATTTTTATATAAGTTTCTCCTTATTTGCAGGAAATCTGTCCAAAGATGAATGCGGAGGTTTTTGAGCGAAAAAATACAGAAGAGACCACCTACGGAGCTTGTGACGGTCCGTCATGCCTGTGACGGTCCGTAGGTGGCAGCGTAGTGCAACTCCTGAAGGAAGATGGGGATGTCTAACCAAGTGTGGGGTTACGAAAAACGTGACGGACCATCGTATCCATGACGGTCCATCCTGCAGGTTCTTCATGAAGATCAGAGAAGTAGCCCAGTACCAATATTCCAAGAGTTTAAGTGTTTTGGAACGGAGACCCTTGCCGGACCGTTGTGCTCGTAATGATCCGTCATACATGCCGTCGAGGGTAATGAAGAGAGCAGCGGAAATATTTGCAAAGTATGGAACGACGGAGTCCACGAAGGCCCGTCATGACCACGACGTCCCGTCGCGAGGTCCGTCGACCCAGCCGCATTTTGACAGATTTCCAGCGAATAGAGTCCTTGTTTAATTAGGTTTTTATTTTCTATAAATAGTTCGAAAAACCTTATTTTTGAGGTTAGACTCTGGATTATTATTTAGACTTTTGAATATTGTGAGACTCTTGATTAGTTTGTAGACTCTTTGAGAGATTATTGATTTTCTTGATACTTTTATCATTGATTGTTGGTGATTTTTGCTGATTAATCAAGTGAAATTTTGGATTTTACAATTTCTTACTGAAGTAAGTACATGATTTCTTGTATCATATATTTGAATATTGTGATTATGACTATGGGTAACTAAACTCCATAACTAGGGTTGTGGGAACCATAGGCTAATAATGAGGTAAAACCTAACAAAAATAACAATTCTAGAATTGTGTCTTGCATGTATTGATAATTCTTTCGCATAGAAGTCTTTTTAACGGATGACCAACGTTAAAACTCGCCTTAATGCTACTTGCCGGACCAAGGAGGTAGATAATAGGAAAAGAATTATCAACCTATTTTTAGTGTATACTATCTAATAGGCTAGTATTGATTGGTACGACGTAATAACTTAGTCAAATATCGCATACGATGCTTAATATGAGGTAAAGATAAGGGTTAGGATAACAACACACGTAGCCAGACCAAGGTGCGGAGTGACAGTTTTTAGATGCCGAACCAAGGATTTAGAAATACATAACTTATCATTTTGCATGCAAGATACTAGGAAAGAATTGTTATAGTTAGACTTATCAAGTTATGAACCTGTGGGGAACACGTAAACCCTAGTTACTTTGATTAATTGATTAAACTCCAACATTCGAAGCTGTTAGTTATCTCCTTTTATTTCGCTAGTTATTTTCATTTACTTAGAAATAGAAAACACCCCTTTTATCATTTTTGCTTTCCAAGGAAGTAATTGACTGAACAATAGTGGTAATAGATTGAAGTTAAGTCTAAACTATTTTCCTTGTGGGAATGATCCCAACCTCACTAGTTGGGTTATTTACTTGACACAACCGCTTTACTTCTTATTTGAGAAGTAAGTTTGAGCGTATCAAATTTTGGCGCCGCTGCCGGGGAAAGTAGCTTTTAGATTAACTTAAACTTGTTACTATAGTTTAGTTGACATTTTCTTGATTTTACTTTGTTTTATTGTTTTTGATTCGTGCAGAACCATTCTCCTTGTATGCCAAATACACGGAGAGGAAGAGAACCCTTGTTTCCCTACGATCACGAATTAGAGCGTACACTACGCAACATGATTAAAAAGTTTTGGGAATTAATGATGATGATCCAAACCAGAACATCCCAACTCCGATTGATGTTCATAGTTAGTTGTTACCCGATGCTCCGGGTGAACACCAACAGAGGGGACAAAATCCCGCTCCACGGCCCCAAGCATACTACAGAGGCTATGACAACATAGAAGACTCCGATGGGCCACTTGTCTTGCCTCCTCTACCACCAGGCCACACCTTCGTGGTAACTAGTAGCCTGATGCAAATGCTCACTACCAGAGGTTTGTTTTTAGGGCTACCTTCTGAGGATCCACATGCCCATATAGCGAAGGCAAGGGCAGAGTGTAAAAGTTGTGTAGGGAGGCCTGACTTGGACTTGAATGTAATAGGGCTTAGATTGTTTCCTCTCTCACTGAAGGGAGAGGCTGCTATATGGTTCACTGAGCTTCCTTACAACTCAATTTTCACTTGGAACCAATTAAGGGATGTTTTCCTAGCATGCTACTATCCGGTCTCTAAGAAACTAAACCACAAAGACAGAGTGAACAACTTTGTGGAACTACCAGGAGAGTCAGTGAGTAGTTCTAGGGATAGATTCACCTCGTTCTTGAGAAGCGTCCCAAATCACCGTATAGATGATGAGTCACTGAGGGAATACTTCTATCGGGGACATGATGATAATAATAAAGCGCTGTTGGACACTATCGCATGTGGATCTTAAGGGGAGTGCCCTTATGCTGAGATTGCTGAAAATTAGAGAAAATCTCCCGGAATGTCTCAGATGAGAACTGAGCTTGGGTTGGTACTAAAACATGTCACTGGGGGTGCAGAAAAGATAAATGCAATCAACTACTTGTCGAAACCACCGCCACGGAGGGTTTCCGACCGAGCGCCCAAGGCTCAAATCAGGATAATTGGCGCCAAGGTCAAGGGAACCAAGGTCAGATCTATGGTAACTATAACTGTGAGGGTCATTATGTCCAAGATGGAAACTACAACCACGACAACAACTTCAACAGGGGTAACTACGGTAACAGAAATGATAGGAACGAGTCCTATGTCCCTCCTCAAAATCATGAAGTTACTCCTAGGGATGGTGGAGATAGTATGGCGCGAGTTGACGATATGTTGCACAAAATAATGAGGAGGTTCGATGCTAGTGATGAGCACATTAAAGAGTTAAGGTGTGATTTAGCAGGTATTGGGCAAAAAATCGATACAGATGCAATATCGATTAAGCAAATCGAGTTGCAAATTGCCCAATTATCTGCGACTGTGAACACACGGCAACCGGGTACTCTTCCTAGCAACACTATCCAAAATCCAAAATCCAAAAAATGATGAACACTGCATGGAAATCACTACTCGTGGTGGTAAGCAAACCATTGACCCACCTATGCCGTCTAATGAGGAAAAGGTGAGAAAGGATGATGATAAGGTGGTAAAGGGTAGTGGTAAAGCAGAAGAGAGCACTGGAAAACATGCATAAGTCCCTATGAAGGTAATTCCCATGCCTAGACCACCACCACCCTTCCCTTAGAGATTAGTGAAAAAGACCGAGAATGGTAAATATCGGTGTTTGGTAGAAGCTCTTGAACAAATGCCCGATTATGCCAAGGTTATGAAAGATCTGGTTACAAAGAAAAGATCGGTCACTTTCGAGGATGATGATAGACTGCAGCATTGTTGTGCTATTGCTACAAGATCTCTCGTACAAAAGAAAGAAGATCCGGGTGCGTTCATTATTCCTTGTACAATCGGGTCATTACATTTTGCGAAAGCATTATGTGATCTGGGGGCAAGCATAAATCTCATGCCCCTCTCGATTTACAAGAAGTTGGGTTTGGTTGACCCAAAACCCACTGTGATGCGGCTACTGATGGCTGATCGAACAGTGAAAAGGCCTATAGGGATACTCCATGATGTTCTAGTAAAAGTGGAGTCATTCATATTTCCGGCAGATTTTGTTATTCTTGATTGTGAAGTCGATTTTGAAGTGTATATTATTCTTGGGAGGCCATTCCTTGCTACAGGTAGAGCCTTAGTTGATATGGAAAAGGGGCAGATGAAATTTCGGTTGAACAATGAAGAAGCGACCTTCAACGTTTGTAGGACCATGAGGCAGAGTGGTGAGCTCCAATTGGTATCCACCATATCCCACAAAGAAAAGATGAAGAAGGAGAATGAACAAAAAAGTGCAAAACATGAGTTTATGGTTGGGGATTTGGTGCTTTTAGACATATCTGGGTTGTCTTGTCTTCCGGGCAAGCTCAAGTCCAAACGAACTGGCCCTTACTTGATCACCCAAGTATTCCCTAATGGAGCAGTTGAGTTAAAAACCAAGAAGGGAGTGCAGTTTAAGGTGAATAGAGAACGAATAAAACTTTATTTTGGGCATACTGCATCGGTGAATGAAGTGATAGAGGCATACAATCTTGATGAAGGCTGAGTAATCAAGTGTCCTCTGTCGTGCCGCGACGTTAAATAAGGCGCTTGTTGGGAGGAAACCCAATACTTATAGTTTTTCTTTCTAGTAATGGTAGAATTTTCTACTAATGGGTTTTGAATTTGCAGGCACATCACCAGGAAATTCTGCAGAAAATTACTCTGCAACAGTCAATGACGGATACAGCAACAGACCGTTTCAACTGTGACGGACCGTCGCATGAATCTGTTGTGCCATGTACATCTTTTTGTTATTTTCAAACTAGGGCACACGCGACGGAACCAACGATGGATCGTCACATATGATACGGACCGTTGTCGAGGAATCGTCGCGTCATTAATGAGGCGTACCCGACCCGACCCGACCCGGCTGGGGGTTTTTAAAAAAAAAATCAACATTTAAAACCCCCAACCCTTCATTTCACCCCATTCCTTCACTCTTCCTCCTATTTCCCTCCCTTTTCAACTTTCAAAATCATCTCCCTCTTCAATTATTTTCCCCTAATTCTCCAAAGTCATAAAAGTCCTCATCTACTAGTCGGAGCTGCTGCTGTGGGAGTCTTCTTGATCACCAAGTACCTTTTCCCTCTTGTTTTTCTCAAATTCTCAGGTATGTGTCTCTAATTTCTACTCATTTATATTGCATTTTTGTTTATCAATTAGTATTAGCCTAGTTCTTGTTCATTCTTTATCACATTTTGTCTGACCTAGGTTAAAAATCCTCAAAAATTGTCGTGTTAAAACCCTAGAAATAAGTGCCTTAGCATTGCTAGTTACTAGGTATTTGGGTTAGACAAATGTAGGTCAAAACACTACCAATTCGATTTGGGTCATAGGATATGAATAGGGCATCTAGTTCTGTCACTGAGTTACAGAACGAGACCCCGATGGCGGACCGTCGTATTCACGACGGACCGTCACTGGGTCTGTTCCAACCGCCCTAACACTCCACTGTCCAATTCTTCTCCAAGTGTCCACCAACGACCACATGCAACGGACCGTTGTTCCCTCGACGGTCCGTCCTGCACAACCGTTCTGTTTGTCAGAGACCCTATTCCTAAGGATTTCTCGCTTTTTCTAAGTTTCCTTCAACGGACACATGCGACGGACCGTCATACCTACGACGGTCCGTCCTGCACAACCGTTCTGGTTGTCAGAGACCCTTTTCCTAAGGGTCTCTCTCTATTTTTCTAAGTGTCCTCAAACGGACAACTACGACGGATCATCGTACCCTCGACAATCCGTCCTGCATGACCCTCTTGACGGTCAGAGACCCCTCTCCTAGGGTCTCCATATTTCTTTTAAGTGTCCCCTAATGGACACCTATGATGGACCGTCGTACCTGTAACGGTCCATCCTGCATGACCGTTTCGAGGTCAGAGACCCCTCTCCTAAGGGTCTCCATATTGTTTTTCAAGTATCCTCTAACGGACACTTACGACGGACCGTCATACCTGTGACGGTCCGTCCTGCACATACCGTCATACTTGTCAACGACTCTCCTTCAGGGTTCTCCATATAAACATAGTCTAAGTAAGACACGACGGACCCCATGGCGGTCCGTGGTACTCACGACGAACCGTCACCTGGTCCGTTATGTTTCACTGCTACTATAGAAATGTCATTTTATTTTAATTTTTTTTTTGTGGTTTTTCTTGTCTTGTTTGCTCCTTCTAGTACTAATATTGATCCTTTACAGGTACTATCTATTATGGCACCAAAACAAGATTGAGACTATGCACGCGGGTGATCGAAGTCTGTCGCCCCATCTGCCCGTCTGGTCATTGGCTCTGATGATGAGCGTGACCCCGAGTACGTGCCCCCAGACACTTCCACCCCATCCCGTGTTGCACGTGCTGCCAGAGCCACACCCAAAAAGGTGGCGTTCGGCTTAGTCACTGCCTCCCTGTCTGATGAGGAGTGCACACTGAGTGGCACACCTTCTGGGTGAGCCACTAATGAAGAAGGAGCGTCGGGCTCCTTAGGAGTTTCATGTTCGGAGGAAGCCTCCGGATCTACTGAGGTTCTTGCACCCGCCACCGTTGCAGCGTCGGCCTCGTCTGATGAGCCTGACAGTTCAAAATTCACACCTGGTTCACCAGCTCGTGCTCTCACCCCGGTTATTGAACAGCCCAACCGGTGGTGTGTCGACGGGCAGTTTCATGTCTACTCCGACGCAAAGTTCCTAAATGACAAAGGAGTTATGACTCGGACACTTACATTGGAGCGGAGGGTCCTCACGGAAAGTCTCCCGGCGATGCCTGAGATCCACAATCTCTTTACCAGACATCGACTGGAGTGGACAGCACGTCCGTTGGGACGTTATAGTGAAGAGCTGGTCCGAGAGTTCTACGCATCCTACGTAGCGACTCTCCGATCGCAGATTGATAGGCGGGCTGCCCTCGCAAAACAGGCCCCACTGAAGTAGATCCGAGTACGTGGTGTTCTGGTTGATATCTCCCTGCCTGCTATCCGCCGGTTTCTATACAGCGAGAATGTTGATGCTAATCGGACCCCTCTCACTGCCGAGTTTGACTACCGATGGCAGATTGTAAAAGATGGCCAATTTCTGCGTGAGCCATCGCTGAGAGAGACCACCAAGAGGTGGATGGCCCTGCACTTGTCCGTTGATGGAGAGGGTGCCGACTGGGTGACTGAGTCGAAAGTGGCCATCAAGAGGCCAACCTGACTTTCACGGCGAAGTTTTTGTGGTTGATTGTCCGCCACTGCCTTTCCCCTACAGCCTCTGATAATATCATCACATGGGATCGAGCAGTACTGATGGCGGCAATGATAGCTGGGTTCGAGGTGGATTTTGTGTGGCTTCTACAGGCGGTCATGCACGAGAGGGCTTTTAAGGTCACAACAACTTACCCTTTCCCGTGCATGATATATTCTCTATGCAGATCCGCAGGTGTGCCTCTATGGCACATTGATAAGCTCAAGACTATGAGTTGGCTCCACGCAGAGGGCCCCATCAAGAGCTGCCTCCACTTGGTGACAATTTGACTGATTCGGTAGTACAGGCCCGCACGGCTACGCAGGCGACTTCCTTTGACACTACCCCGGTCGAGTCTATCCCGGGTAGTAGCACCGCCCCGAGCTCCTCTCGCTCAGCCCCTTTACCCGCTCTAGTCCCGCTTGCTAGGGTCCAGAAATTAGAGGCACAGATGGACACACTTGTGCATCACATCCAGCCTTGGATGCAGAAGTCTATTGCTGATACAGAAGAGCTCTTAGAGCGGTTAATGGTCCAGCACACAGAGCGAAATATCGCTGAGGTTCATCAGCGCTTGGATGCTTTTGAGTTGGGGGTTCTAGCCCATCCAGCCCCACCGGTGGATGTGTCGACCCTTCAGGCTGTGGTCGACAGTCTTAGCGCAGATATTGACATGATCTTAGAGGCTAGGGTGCCTGAGTCTGAGGCTCCTTCTGTAGAGCATGTTGAAGACACGGTGATGGGGCCCTATTCCCCACTTCTGAGATTCCACCACCTCCCCCTCGAGAGCATGCCAAGAGGCGTAGGGGTCGAGAGGAGGATGAGGCGCGATCACGGAAGAAGGAACGTCGTGAGATGGAGGATGCGAGGAGAGCCTCACTTGCTGAGGAGGAGGCGCGTCAGAAGAGAGCAGGAGAGTTAGATGTTGGGGCGTCTAGCTCCAGAACTGTGGATATGGAGAGAGGCACTGCTGATAGTGATTTTTATGCTGAGGACACTATTGAGGGTGTCCAGATTACAGAGGTAGTGTGTTCCGGGGAACCAGACCCACAAGCTTGCTGATCGTCGGGTAGTAGCACCGCCCCAAGCTCCTCTCGCTCAGCCCCTTTACCCGCTCTAGTCCCGCTTGCTAGGGTCCAGAAATTAGAGGCACAGATGGCCACACTTGTGCATCACATCCAGCCTTGGATGCAGAAGTCTATTGTTGATACAGAAGAGCTCTTAGAGCGGTTAATGGTCCAGCACACAGAGCGAAAGATCGCTGAGGTTCATCAGCGCTTGGATGCTTTTGAGTTGCGGGTTCTAGCCCATCCAGCCCCACCGGTGGATGTGTCGACCCTTCAGGCTGTGGTCGACAGTCTTAGCGCAGATATTGACATGATCTTAGAGGCTAGGGTGCCTGAGTCTGAGGCTCCTTCTGTAGAGCATGTTGAAGACACAGTGATGGGGCCCTATTCCCCACTTATGAGATTCCACCACCTCCCCCTCGAGAGCATGCCAAGAGGCGTAGGGGTCGAGAGGAGGATGAGGCGCGATCACGGAAGAAGGAACGTCGTGAGATGGAGGCTGCGAGGAGAGCCTCACTTGCTGAGGAGGAGGCGCGTCAGAAGAGAGCAGGAGAGTTAGCTGTTGGGGCGTCTAGCTCCAGAACTGTGGATATGGAGAGAGGCACTGCTGATAGTGATTTTTATGCTGAGGACACTACTGAGGGTGTCCAGATTACAGAGGTAGTGTGTTCCGGGGAACCAGACCCACCAGCTTGCTAGGGTGAAGTCTGAGTAACCCAATTCACTATCCTCTTTTGGGGTTTTCTTGCCTGTGTTCTTTTTCCCAAAAGACTAATTATTTTTTATGTTCAACTGGCATGTTTATATCTTGTGTACATAGTTTAATTCTGGAGCATGATGGCTAAAATGATATCCTGATAAAATGGAAAATGATGCATGACTAGGCATAGTAATTGATAAATGTGTGGCTCTAAGCATGACATTGAGGTACACCACTGCATGACCCTAAGTCAAAAATTCAAACTAGGTGTCGGATAATCTGGTAGAGTGATGAGATGTCAAGTGAGTGTGAGGAAGATTTAAATAGTCCACCATTTGTACTGAGTTAGAACTTGCCTGGTTAGTCCTGCTAAAAGTAAGCTGTAATAGACAATTAGGAAAGGATCATAGGCCATTATTCAATATAGCCCATTTATAGCCTAAATAAAAGAAAAACAAATGAAATTTATCCTTCTTTGATCTAAATGATTTGAGCTTAAATTAGACCTTTCGTTCTCACCCCAACTGATCTTTTCTGGGAATAATGTGTTGGCCCTGGTCCCTCTTTGGACATGTGCACCTCAGCTTATGCCAAAAACATAAGTTGAGGGTGGCCAATGTAGTAAACAACCTTTGTATGGCCCTGACCCAACTTTGGGTATTGTGTACTTTGACTCATGGCAAAGTCATGAGTTGAGGGTGGCTATTATGAGGAATACTCTGGAAAGTGGGGTTGAAAGAACAAAGAGAGAGAAAGAACAAAAGTAAAGTTACTCAAGAATTAGTTGAAAGAAAAGTAAAGAAAAAGAAAAATATACAAGAAATATGAGCAAGAAAAGAAGAGAGTCACTTGCAAAAATGAAGAAAAAAAAGGGAAAATAACAAGGTGAAAGAATGTGGGAAACTGGGAAAATAAAATGATTGAAAATGGTATGTTTAGCAGATATGTCAAGGAGGGAAAAAAGTCACTAAAGTATACCTAAATATACCCTACCTGACCCTGAGCCTATGTTACAAGCTAAGAAAGTCCTAACGTGATCCTAAGGGTTGTATAGCGAACTTAAAGCAGTAAAAAATAAGGGAAAGCTTATGTCAATAGGTATGAATTTGTTCTTAGAGTGAGTGTTGAAAAGTAATCTTTATTCTCAAAGTGAAATCATTGTGTGAAAAATGAGGATTTTGTTTTGAAGTGAGGACACTAGTTGCATTACCGGAAATATTAGCACCTCGGTGAGAAATTGAAGAGGATAGGTGTTAGTGCATGGTGAGTCTATGTCATGGTCTGATTCCACATAATTCAATCCTAATAGTGATAGCATGCATAAATATGATGAGATTAATCGGGATTGATTGCCAAATGATTGCAAAGGATGAAACATGGATACTATTGTACAAAGATTGTGTATTGAGTCATAGTGCGTCGCTTGAGGACAAACAACGAATTTAAGTTGAGGGTGTTGATATACCGTGGTTTCACGGTATTATTAATACTTTTTCCTTAAGTTTAGTGTGTACAAAATCCTTTTTGTGCTAATTTTTATATAAGTTTCTCCTTATTTGCAGGAAATATGTCCAAAGATGAATGTGGAGGTTTGTGAGCGAATAAATGTAAAAGAGACCACCTACGGAGCTTGTGACGGTCCGTCATGCCTGTGACGGTCCGTAGGTGGCAGCGTAGGGCAGCTGATGAAGGAAGATGGGGAAGTCTAACCAAGTGTGGGGTTACGGAAAACGTGACGGGCCGTCGTAGCCATGATGGTCCGTCCTGCACGTTCGTCATGAAGATCAGAGAAGTAGCCCAGTACCCATATTCCAAGAGTTTAGGTGTTTTGGAATGGAGACCCTTGACGGACCGTTGTGCTCGTAACGATCCGTCAAACCTGCCATCGAGCGTAATGAAGAGAGCAGCAGAAGAATTTGAAAAGTATGGGACGACGAAGTCCACGAGGGCCCGTCATGACCACGAAGTCCCGTCGCAAGGTCTGTCGACCCAGCCGCGTTCTGACAGATTTCCAGCAAATAGAGTCATTGTTTAATTACATTTTTATTTTTTATAAATAGCTCGAAAAACCTCTTTTTTGAGGTTAGACTCTGGATTATTAGTTAGACTTTTGAATATTGTGAGACTCTTGATTAGTTTGTAGACTCTTTGAGAGATTATTGATTATCTTGAGAGTTTTATCATTGATTGTTGGTGATTTTTGCTGATTAATCAAGTGAACTTTCGGATTTTACTCTTTCTCATTGAAGTAAGTACATGAATTCTTATATCATATATTTGAATATTGTGATTATGACTATGGGTAATTAAACTCCATAACTAGGTTTGTGGGAACCATAGGCTAATAATGAGGTAAAACCTAACTAAAATAACAATTCTAGAATAGTGTCTTGCATGTATTGATAATTCTTTCGCATATAAGTCTTTTTAACGGATGGCCAACATTAGAACTCGCCTTAATGCTACTTGCCGGACCAAGGAGGTAGATAATAGGAAAAGAATTATCATCATAGATTTAGTGTATACTATCTAATAGGCTAGTATTGATTGGTACGAGGTAATAACTTAGTCAAATATCGCATACGATGCTTAATATGAGGTAAAGATAAGGGTTAGGATAGCAACATACGTAGCCGGACCAAGGTGCGGAGTGACATTTTTTAGATGCCGAACCAAGGATTTAGAAATACATAACTTATCACTTTGCATGCAAGATACTAGGAAAGAATTGTTATAGTTAGACTTATCAAGTTTTGAACTTGTGGGGAACACATAAACCTTAGTTACTTTGATTAATTAATTAAACTCCAACATTCAAATCTGTTAGTTATCTCCTTTTATTTCGCTAGTTATTTTCGTTTACTTAGAAATAGAAATACCCCCCTTTTATCATTTTTGCTTTCCAATGAAGTAATTGACTGAACAATAGTAGTAATAGATTGAAGTTAAGTCTAAACTATTTTCCTCGTGGGAACGATCCCAACCTCACTAGTTGGGTGATTTACTTGACACGACCGCTTTGTCATCCCTAATGAAAAGAGAGAAATATAGTTATTATATGATTTTAACATAAAAGAGGCACAATGTTAGAGGTAAGGTTTGCTAATGGTGAATTGAATTTGACAAAAGATGTACTTCGTCTTGTTTGCAACAAATTTTAAAATGACAAAATAAAATACAATCACAAAAAAATACGAAGAAACATAATTTTATTCATTAAGATTGCGAGTACTATTCTGTTCCACCCTTGATTCTCTTCTCATAAGATTTATCCATGATTTGAGGACCGTTAATGACTTATTTCTTGAACTATGATGATTTATATTCGACATCAATATGAATATTCCATGACTTTTGTGAATATTCGAGATCTTGATCTTTGAAAAATATCCAATATCTTATGGGATATTTTGTGATGCCTTTTAAGGAAATTTAGTACCCTTTATATAGGCACGAATTAGGGTTTAGGGTTGAGTAGTCTCCAAGTATTCTATTGAAATTGAAAATACCTTCTTGTAGAGTCCAACAAAATTATGATGTTTACATGTCTCTTTGTGTCATCATCTTTAATTTACTTAAATTAAGATTTATTATTGTTTTATTAGATCCAAAATGTCATGACCCGAGACTACCCCCTAGACGTTAGGGTATTCTCGAATCGTGGCATGGCGTCGTCAACCTCTCAGAGGTCTAAGACAAGACCTTTCGTACCATTCATTGCATACATGTATGAAAAGTACTGCAGAAATAAAACTTTTCATACGAAATAATATCTCTTTTCATAGAAAAACATGATGAAAGGATAAGTCTCAAAGTCGCCATCTTAGACATAAGAATATATTGGGAAACGACCCATACTTCGACATATAGAAAATAGCTAAGTCTATTACAATACTTCAATAAGGAAAACTAAACATCAAGATTTCCTCGGATCTAATGAAGACATGTCAAACTCTTTGATTGAATGAATACTAATCCAAGATTCAACTTCGAGACTCCTTTCAAATGCCACCTACACCTTTAGATATAAACAAAATGTATGGAATTAGTACAAACACTTGTACTAAGTATGGCGTAATGCATAAAATCATGAGACACAAACATTCGTATAAAACATGCTCTTTTTTTTATTAAAACATCATAGTACAGGTATAAGAACAACATTTAACACCTTAGAAACATACAAGATATAACATAAGCATTTTGTCAAATATTGAAAGACATTACCGTGAACTAAATTAAACTTTACATTAACCTCTTTTAGCTTGCATTCTTCTCACCAAAGGATATCCTAAGGTAATATCATTCTCTTATTCGTTTCACTAACTCCCAACCTAAGGTTACTCTAAGAATCACATAGGTAGACCAAGAAGAGACCGTCCATACACCCTCTTCAAGCTTACCTTATCAACCCTCAAAGCTACCCTAGATAGAGCACATTCTATTCATCGTACGTTAGCTAAAGTCGTGATCTTTCATTAAGTCAATTAGAAGACATTTCATTCATTAAAGACTTCACATAATGGTCTTGGAAAGACCTAGGGACTCACATACTAACATCTTCAAAGTATAGTCGTCCAATGTCTAGATAGCTTCCTATTCCACTACCTAAACTTCCTAGAACTTATCCAACATTAGCATGTATCCACGTGATGAGAATAGGAAACAACCGACAAAGACCATACTATCTAGGAATAGAATCTGGAGTTATAACCTACTCCGATGAGGGTGTTTTATTTGCCAAGGGTAGAACTAGGACACATCCCATGTAGGCACTGATGTATCGTGGTTTCAATGTACCTTTAATGCTTTTTACGTAAGTGTAGTGTGTGTCTAGGACCTTTTTGTAGTAATTATAATGTTTTTTTATCTATTTTTTGCAGGAAAGTTGTCCAAAACAGAAATGCAGAAGATTGTGTAGAAGAGATGACCCACGAAGCCATCGACAGTCAGTAGGTAGTGATCGTCGACTGGAGGTCCAAGCATCTGGAAGAAACTCGGGGAATTCTGACCAAGTGTGGGTCTATGGAAAGATCGATGGTTCATCCTGGAAAACCGTCGATCAAATTAGAGATTACTCCCAGTACACGGTGTTAAAGAAATAACTCAGTGTGGAACGACAAAGGCATCGATGGATCATAAGTGTATCGATGGACCGTTTTGTTGGTCCGTCGATTGGATCAGAAAATATGAAAGGATGAAGGTTGAACAAGATGCTAAGTATGGACCGACGGAGGCATTCGATGGTCCATCGTTCCATCGACGGACCGTAAGTGGAGTCGTTGATAGAAGACGTGTGTTTGGACATACTTTCCTTATTTTTGACTCCTTTTTAATTTAGAACTTTGTTATTATAAATAGGGTTAAAAACCTCGGTTTTGGGGTTAGACTTCTTTTTTTTATACTCTTGTTATTGGAGACTTAACTTTGGATTTTTGGGAATTAATTCAAATTTCTGGAATCAATTCTCAAGTGAATTTTGTTATTTCAAGTGCAATTTATGGATTTTCTTCAAACTTGTCAAAGTAAGTACATGAATTATTGTTTAACAACCATAAATTGTATATTCTTAGGCATGGGTAACTAAATCCACAACTAGGGTTGTGGGAACCATGGGTAATTAACAGGGTAAAACTAGCTAAATAACAATGCTAGATTAGATTCTTGCATGTATTGATAATTCTTTAGTTTAGAAGTCGTCTTAATGAGTGCACGCCTTAGAACTTGCCCTATTTCTACTTGCCGAACCAAGGGGGTAGTTAATAGGAAAAGAATTATCAACATATATTTAGTGGACACTGTCTAATAGGCTAGTTTCGATTGGTACAAAGTAGTAACTAAGACATACATCGAAAATGATGCTTAATTTGAGGTGAAGGTAAGGGTTAGTAAATTTTACACTCGTACCCGAACCAAGGTACAGGGTGAAATTTTCTATTTGCCAGAACAACAAATTAGAGATACCTAACTTATCACTTTGCATTCAAGACACTAGGAAAGAATTGTTATAGCTAGGATTACCGTGTTATGAACCTATGGAGAACACTTCCACCCTAGTTTTTCTCATCACTTGATAAACATCAAAATTTACTCTTGCTACTTATTTTATTTAGAAATAATTAAACACTTTTGTTTCACAACCCCCCCCCCCTTTATTTCCTATTTTCGGAAAGAACTTGACTAAATAGACATAATCGTAGATTAAAGTTAAGTGTAAACCATTTTCCTTGTGGGATTTACCCCAACCTAACATTTGATTTTTTTACTTGATACGACCGCTTATACTTCTTTAGTGAAGTATAATTTGAGCGTATCAAATTTTGGTGCCGCTGCTGGGAAAAGTGGCTTTTAGATTAATTTTAAGAGTAATTAATGAATTTTAGTCACCAATTTCCTAATTTTACTTTTTCTCTTTGTTTTTATCTCTTTCAGGTCTAGCTCTAGTGTATGCCAAGTACACGGAGTCGAGGAGAACCAATAACTACATTTGATCCTGAACTGAACTGCACACTCCGCAGAATAAATGATCCACACAATGTTGATAATATTAGTGATAGGATCAACCATCAACTTTCTTTGTCGGTTGATGCTCACAACCAAGTGATTGGGGAGAATCATGGTGATGGAGCTATGGGGAGGCAACCTCTCGCCCACGTCCTCAAGAGTATTATAGGGGAAATGTTAACATCACAGATTCTGATGGACCTCCTATCCTACCTCCTCTACCATAGGATCATACATTTGTGGTAATTAGTAACTTGATGCAGATGCTCACCGCTAGAGGTTTTTTTCCAGGGGTACCATCTAAGGATCCACATGCTCACATCACCAAACTAAGGTCGGTTTGTAAGAGTTGTGTAGGAAGGACAGACTTAGACATGAATGTCATTGGATTAAGGGTGTTCCCTCTCACTGACGGGAGAGGCTGCAATTTGGTCTACTGAGTTGTCGTACAATTTGATCTACACTTGGGCGTAGTTGAGGGATGTGTACCTATCACGATATTACCCTATATATGAAAAGCTCAACCACAAATATAGAGTGAACAACTTTGTGCCATTACTTGGGGATTCGGTAAGTAGATCTTGGGATAGGTTCACCTAATTTGTAAGAAGTGTGCCAAACCACCACATTGATGATAAGTCATTAAAGATTACTTCTATCAGGGGCAAGATGATAACAATAAGGCAGTACTTGATACTATTGCGGGTGGTTCTTATGGTTAGTGCACGTATGCAAAGATCACAAAAAACATGGAGAAAATTTTCCGAAACAATAAAGCTTGAGACACTAGGAAGTCGGACACTGGGAGAAACCTTTGCAGTGCAAGTTACACACAACCCAGCCGCAGATGATATTCGTAAAGAGATGGCTCAAGTGAGGACTGAGCTTGGGTTGGTATTGAAACATGTCACCAGGGCTGTAGAGAAAGTGAATGTGGTGAATTATTTGACTAAACCACCACCACCAGTAGATGAATTTTACTATGAAGAGGATTCTTATGAAGTGAATCAGCAGAATGGGGTTCCCGACCAAACTTCTGAGACTCTAATCAGGAGAACTGGCGCCAAGGTAAAGGAAATCAAGACCGGAATTATGGGAAATATAACCGAGAGGGTCATTATGTTTGAGATTGAAACTACAACCACGACAAGAACTTCAATCGGGGTAACTATGGCAACAGAAACGATCAAAGTGGACCTTTTGTTCCACCTCAAAATTGGGAAGTTACTCATAGGGATGGTGAAAGTAGTATGGCGTGAGTTTAGGACATGTTGCCAAAGATGATAAGAAGGTTTGATGCTAGTGATGAGCACGCCAAAGAGTTGAGAAGTGATTTAGCTAATATTGGGCAAAAGGTGGATGCACATGCAATCTCAATCAAGTATCTTGAGTTGCAAATGGCCCAATTGTAATCTACTATGAACCCACGTCAACCGGGTACTCTTCCTAGTAACACTGTCCAACATACGAAAAATGATGGACATTGCATGACAGTCACTACTCGAAGGGGTAAGCAAACCATTGATCCACCTATGCCGTCTGGCGTAGAAGATGAGATGAGAAGAGATGATGAGGTAGTGAAATTTAGTGGTGAGTTGGTAGAAAAATCGGGGAAAGAAGCAGAGATACCCCAAAACGTGACTCCCATTCCTAGACCACCATCACCATTCCCGTAAAGATTGGTGAAAAAGACCAAAGATTGTAAGTACCGACATTTTATTACCATGTTAAAACAACTTTTCATCAATGTCCCTTTGATAGAAGCTCTTGAACAAATGCCCGATCATGTCAAGTTTATGAAAGATATGGTCACTAAGAAGAGATCGGTTAGTTTTGAGGATGATGATCAGATGCAACATTGTAGTGCTATTGCTACAAGGTCCCTTGTTGAAAAGAAAGAAGGCTTTCACTATTCCATGTACAATCAGGTTGTTACACTTTTCTAAAGCATTATGTGATATTAGGGCAAATATAAATATCATGCCTCTCTCTATTTACAAAAAGTTGGGTTTGGGTGAGCCCACTATGATGTGGTTATGATGGCTGATCGAACAGTGAAGAGACCTATTGGATACTCCATCATGTGTTGATGAAGGTCGAGTAATTTATATTCTCTGCTGATTTTGTTATTCTTGACTGTGAGGTAGATTTATGTGCCTATTATTCTTGGGAGGCCATTCCTTGCTACTGGTCGCGCCTTGGTTGACATGGAAAAAGGGCAGATGAAGTTTAGGCTAAACAATGAAGAAGCAACTTCCAACATTTGTAGGTCTATGAAGCATAGTGGTGAGATCCAAACGGTATCTACTATATCTTATAGGGTTCAGAGTACGTCTGAGGTACAAATCGAAGAACGCCTTGGTGTTGAGGCACTAGTGGCAGTAATCATGAATGTTGAGAGTGATAGTATTGAGGAGTATGAGTCATCGGTTGCGGCACTTGATCGAGGGGACGTGCGGTTAAAACCAAAGAAATTGGAGTTCAATATGAAGTATTGCGAGTCCCTACCCACGAGACCATCAATTGAGGAGGCCCCAAAATTAGAGCTTAAGGATCTATCATCTCATCTGAGGTATGCATTCTTAGAAAAGATGACACTTTGCCGGTAATCATTGCATCAGATTTGAATGTGGATCAAGTAGAGTGTCTGGTAGAGGTGTTAAAGAGGTTCAAACGAGCCATTGGTTGGACTATTGCAGACATAATTGGATTCCACCCGGTATTTTTTCACACAAAATCCAACTCAAGACCGATTGTAAGCCTAGTATTGAACATCAAAGACTGTTAAATCCATTTATGCAAGAGGTAGTGAATAAGAAGATTATTAAGTGGTTGGATGCCGGAGTCATATATCTGATTGCTGATAATAGTTGGGTTTGTCCTGTTTAGTGTGTGCCGAAATAGGGGAAATGATTGTGGTATGAGCTTGTTCCAATGAGTCGAATGACCCGATGGAGAGTTTGTATGGATTACCAGAAGTTTAATGCAAGGACTGAGAAGGACCATTTTCTGATGCCCTTCATGGATCAAATGTTGGATAGGCTTGTAAGAAAGAGGTGGCATTGTTTTCTTGATGGTTACTCGGGTTAAGACCAAATATCTATTGGCACCGGAGGATCAAGAGAAAACCACCTTACTTGTCCTTACGGAACTTTCACATTCAATATGATGCCTTTTGGGTTGTGTAATGCAATGGCTACTTTTCAATAGATGTATGATGTCGATATTCTATCATATGGGGAAGGCACTATTGAGGTTTTTATGGATGATTTTTCAGTGGTTGGCGACTCCGTTGAGCGTTGTTTGAGTCACTTGGATGAGTTTCTCAAAAGGTATGAAGATTGCACCCTTGTGCTAAATTAGGAGAATTGTCACTTCATGTGAAAGAGGGTATTTTATTGGGTCATCGTATCTCAGAGAAGGGTATAGAGGTTGATCGAGGCAAAGTTGAGGTAATAGAGAGACTTTCTCCACCCATCTTTGTAAAAGCTGTGAGGAGTTTCCTTGGGCATGTGCGTTTCTACTGGAGGTTTATTAAGGATTTTTCAAAAATTGCACGTCCTCTGTGCAAGTTACTTAAGAAAGAATGTAAATTTTATTTTGATAATTGTCTAAAGGACTTTGGATAGTTGAAGGAGAAGTTGGTATCTGCGCCCATTATTATCTCCCTAGATTGGAGTAACCCGTTTGAGGTGATGTATAATACTAGTGGTTGTTCTTGGAATAGTTTTGGGTCAAAGAAGGGATAAAATTATTTACCCCATTTATTACGCCAGTAAGTCCCTTAATGAAGCTCAAAAGAACTATACCGTGACTGAACAAGAGCTCATTGTGGTGGTGTTTGCTTTCGATAAATTCTGCTTCTATTTGCTTCGAATGAGTGTCATAGTACATACTGATCATTATACTTTAGATATTTGATGGAAAATAAGGATGTGAAACCAAGGTTGATTGAATGGGTATTAGTGTTGCAAGAGTTTTATTTTGAAGTAAAAGATAGAAAAGGGACCGAAAATCAAGTTGTCGAGCACTTGTCCAGATTAGAGGATGAATCTATGCGAGAGTGGATGAAAAGGCTGAAAAGCCATCGGACTTGTCCTTTCATCAAAGGAAAAAGTTTATGCATGATTTGAAGAAGTTCTTTTGGATGAGCCATATTTATATCGGAGTTGTGCTGATGGTCTATTCGTCATTGTGTGCCGAAAGTTGAGATTCTAAGAGTTTTGGAGTCATGCCAGTCTTCGCTTGTGGGTGGGCATCATAGTGGTATCCAGGCTGCCTATAAAATTTTGCAATGTGGCTACTATTGGCCAACCATCCACCAAGATGTTCATTAGTTCTCCCTCAAAATCTCATTCTTGTAATTGAGTTGTTTGATGTGTGGGACATTGACTTTATGGGCCCTTTTGTGAGTTTTCATTGGATGAAGTATATTCTTGTGGCTGTTGATTATGTGTCAAAATGGGTGGAAGCCATAGCACTTGCAAATATTGAAGGAAGAGTGTCACCGCGTTCTTGAGAAAGAACATATTTTCCAGATTTGGCACCCTGATGGCCATTATTGGTGATGGAGGATCCCACTTTTGCAACAAGTTTTTCAAAGGGTGTTATTGAGAAATGGAGTCCGCCACAATGTAGCCACTTTTTACCATCCTCAGACTAATGGGCAAGTTGAGGTGTTAAATAGAGAAATCAAGCAACTTCTGGCAAAAACGGTGAATGCTAGTAGAACCGATTGGTCAAGGAGGCTTCATGATGCTCTTTGGGCCTACCATACAACATACAAGACTCCCATAGGTATGTCTCAATACCAACTTGTATATTGGAAGGCTTGTCACTTTCCGGTTGAGTTAGAGCATAAGGCCATGTGCGAGATGAATAAACTGAAGATGGATTGGAATGAAGCAGCGGAACAGAGATTAAATGGATTAAATGAGCTTGATGAGTTTCGCTTAAAGTCATATGAAAGTTCAGCCCTCTACAAAGAAAAGATGAAGAAGTACCATGACCAAAAGATTGAGAAGCACGAATTTGCGGTTGGGGACTTGGTGCTTTTGTTAAACTCTAGGTTGCGTTTGTTTCTGGGAAAAGTCAAGTCCAAAAGGACTGGTCCATTCTTGATCACTAAAGTGTTCCCTCATGGTGCGGTTTAGTTGGAGAACAAGGAGGGTGCAAGGTTCACGATAAATGGGCAACGAATAAAAATCTACCTCGGGCATGCGGAAAATGCAAATGAAGTGGTTGAGGCATGCCATCTTGATGAAGTCTGAGTAATCAAGAGTCTTGCATCGTGCCGCGGAATTAAATCAAGCGCTGATTGGGAGGCAACCCAATATTTATCCTCTATCCAACAATAGGTTTTTCTTGTTTTTATAGGAATAGTTGCATTCTTTCGGTTTTTACTTAATGTCATGTGTGGATTTTATTTCTTTTAGAGTTTTGGATAGAGAGTAGTCTAAGGTCCGTGCCTAAAAAGTGTCTAGAAAATACAAAAAGAATTTCTTAATGGGTTCTCAATGTTCAGGGACCAAACCTAAGTAAATTTGCAGAAATTGGCCTGGTGCACTGATCTACGGACCAATTGACGGGCCATCGTCCCATAGACGGACCGTCGATGGAGTCCATGAATCCCGGTTATGATTTTCAATATTTTCTAAGTTAGGGCAGAATAGACGGATCGTCGATTGACTTATGGTCCGTCGATAGGGAATCATTAGTTTCCAATAACCCATGACCCGACCCAACCCAACCGACTATATACTAAAAAACTACCACCCTTTCAGTTACCCCTCACCTTTTCAAATTCTCCCCCCAACCGTTTACTTTCCCTTATTCTCTTATCCCCCGTTCACTCCCATATTTAATCCATCATCATTCCCTCTGATTTCCCGTCTTCTCAAAAATCCTTCAGTTCCTAAAACCCTACTCTCCCAAATTCCCACCCCATCTCTTCCATTTTTTTGGTTGGTGTTAAAAGGTGGGCTCGGCGGTTGTTGTCAAAAAGTCACCCTCAGATTTACTACACTACAACGTACATCTAAGCCATTCTCATCTGTTCAATAAATTCTCGTTCATTTGCATGCGAAAATGATTAAACTGTATTTGGGTCTTGACTTAGGGACAACATTAAATGTTTAACTTGTTAAAATTGGGTTTCTTGTCCCTTAGAATGATGAAAAGTGAATGGGTTGGGGATTCTAACTGTCTAAATGAGCTGTGATTTGTTTTTTTCCTACTTAGGGCTTGATAGTCTCCTAGAATCTAGGATCGACATTATAATAATCCTAGCCCTAGGAATGACGAAGTGTTTGGTAGATTGATATTGAAAATTGGGTGTCTTGATGTGCTTTAAATTTTTATGTGTGGGGTGCAATGGGATATTGTAATAATTTATCTCTGATCGCCAGCACGAGAACCCATCTACGGTCTGTCGGTCAATCGACGGATCATCGATAGGGTCCATCGATAGCTGCACCCTGTATTTGTCAAAATCTGGGATGAAGGAAGTGGACTATGGTTTGTTGATTGATCGATGGTCTATTTTGCATGTATGTCGATCCTAACTAAAACCCCTATCTTTTGACTTTTTCTAAGTATCCAACGACGAAAGTGGACTATGGTCGCTCGTTTCATTGATGGGACGTTCTGAACGTGCGTTGTTTCTTAATGTAATCACTTTGGACATGTAACTTCTAATTTTTGCTAAGTGTCTACCGACGTACCCTATCGACAGACCATCATTTCATCGACGGACCGTCAATAGTGTCTGTCTTCCTTTTCTGCAGTTTTGCACTTCACTATGCCTTTGTTCCAAGTTGGGTTTTGCTTCTCTTGTGTGTATAGGATGATTACAATGAATCTAATAACTCTCTCTTGCAGGTACCGATGGCCCCCAAGACAGATTTAGTCTATTCTAGAGGATGGCTTAAGTACATGGCACCTTCACGCCGGATGGTCATTGCCTCATCGGACGATGAGCGTAATCTCAAGTACATGCCACCAGACACACAGACACCGATATCTGCTGCTAGGACCACATGGGGCACGCCCAAGAAGGTAGCGTCCAGCGTAGTCACTGCCTCCCAGTTTGATGAGGAGCGCACACAGACCTGCACACCGACTAGGTCTGCCTCAAAATGAAGGAGTGTCTAGCTCCGAAGAGGCTTTTGGTGCTGATTCGACCCACTATACAGGGTCGGATGAGGCCACTGCCTCAGGTTTCGGTTCAAAGGGAGCCACTGTTTAGAATGCACCTGCCCACTATGCCTCGTCTGATGAGGCACAGAGTTCGGAGACTGCTCCATCACCCCCACATGAGGATACTTCACCGGTTGTGATCAGCCTAAACGGTGGTGCGTAGAGGAGCAGCACAAATATACAGGGATGCCAAACTTCTCAATGAGAAAAGGTCATGACTCGAACTGTGACAATTGAACGGCGTGTTCTTACATAGAGTTCACATATTGTCCCTGCTATACATGACCTCTTTACCCCCCACTATCTCGGATGTATATCTAGGAGCGTGGGACGATACAGTGAGGAGTTGGTGCGAGAGTTCTACGCTTCTTACGTAGAGACTCAGGGCTTCTTTGTATAGGCGGTCTAATTCCGCCAAACAGGCACCGCTTACCTATGTTAATGTCCGTGACCGCTGGGTGGATAACGCTTTGCCCACTATTTTCCATTTCTTATACGGTGTTTATATTGATGCCAATAGGTCCCCCCTCACCCCCCAAGTTTAACTACCGGTGGAACTTGATTAAGCAGGGCCATTTCCAACAAGACAAGGATGTGAGCAAGACAAGGAAGTGAGAGAGACCACAAAGAGGTGGATTTCCCAGCACATATTCGTAGATCGTGAGGGTGCAGACTGGGTGCTGGAGCACAGAGGCATTATCAAGAAGGCCAGCCTCACGTTTGATGCCAAGTTCATATGGCTCTTGGTTCGCCACTGCCTATCCTCACAACTGATAACAACATACTCACGTGGGATGGAGTGGTCTTGGTTGCTGCTATGGCCGAGGGGTTTGAGATTAATTTTCTGAAGTTGTTGTTGGCGGTCATCCATAAGAGGGATTTTAAGGCCTCGACCACTTACCCCTTCCCATGTATGAATTTTGAGTTTTAGAGGGCTGCTGGAGTGCCTATTTAACACATTGATGTTCTCCGGACTCCTACTGGGAGAATGAACATTTGTCTCATCAGGGATGAGGCCAATGAGGCAGTGCCAAATAGAGGGCACCGAGTGGAGGTGCAGTCGTTGGGTGAGAACCTCACAGATATGATATAGCAAACCCAAAGGGCTGATCATGCTTTAGAGCCTACCGACACCACCCTGATTGAGTCTGCCCGAGCACTAGTTCAACACCGAGTTCATCCCATTATACACCTTTCGCAGCACTGGTCCCGATGGCTAGGTTCCAAAAGCTAGAGGCCCAGATGGCCACATTGCTTCATCATATCCACCCTTGGATGCATAAGTCCATTGCCGAGGCTGATGATCGGTTGAGAAGAAGATTGCCCTACAGACGGAGACGAAGATTGAGGTGGTCCACCAGCGCCACGATGCTTTTGAGTTGATATTCCTCGCACGTCCAACCCTCACTATTGATTTGATGACTCTCCAGGCTGCGGTGGCGAGTCTGAGGGATGATGTTGATGCCATTTTGGACATGGGGTACCCAAGCTTGAGGTCACACCTGCGGATCTTGTCGAGGATACGGTGCTTAGTGAACTTTTCCAGACCACCACTGCGTCATAGCCTCCGCCATGTGAGTGTGCCAAGAGGCACCAGTCCAGATAGAGTGAGGAAGCTCGGGATAGGAAAAAGGAGCGCACTGACATAGAGGTCGCGATAATAGCTTCTTTGATAGATGAGGCGGCCAGGAAGATGTGGGCTCGTGAGTTAGCTACTAGGGCGTCTAGCTCCAGGCTTGATGATGTTGAGAGGAGCACCTCTGAAGGTGCTGCCATTGATGCACACAATACTCATGGTGTCCCTACTGTTGATAGAGCGGGTTCTGGGAAACCGAACCCGCCGACTTGTTGATCTTATGGAACTATGCGCCTCAGGTTTGCTTCACCTATGACCTTGTTCTTATATTTCTTATTCATTTGGGACAGTTTCATGCTTTCTTGTTGGGGATGGGGTAAATGGAAAGTGAGTAGACCAACTCACATTCCTCTCTTGGGGTTTTCTTGCATGTGTTCTTTTTCCCCCATAGACTGGTTATTTTAGTGTTTAACCGGCATGTTAGTATCTTGTACAAAGTGTGAAGTGTGAATTATAAAGCATGATGTCTAAATATAAATGATATCCCATTCTAAAATAAATGCTTGCATGATTAGGCATAGTTAATATTGAATGTGTTGGCTCTAACAGCATTACATGACCCTCAATCTAACACTCAAACTATGTGTCTGATAATCTGGTAGGGTAATGGTGTAAGAGAGTGTTAGGAAAGGAGGAATTTGATTATTCCATTGTTGGTACCTATATAGAACTTGCCCAGTTAGTCCTGTAAAAAATAATATGTCTTAGACAATTAGGAAAGGATCATATGCCCAAGGATCATATGCCCTTGTTCAAATTAGCAAATCTTTAGGCTAAATAAAATAAAACCAAATGAAATTAATCCCTTTTTGATCCACATGTTTTTAGATTAAAATGAACCTTTCTTTTGTACCCCAACTCATCTTCCCTGGGTATATATGTGTTGGCCCTAGTCCCTCCTTGGACATGTGTACCTCAACTTAGGCCAAAAGCATAAGTTGAGGGTAGCTAATGCAGAACACGATCTCATCTTGGCCCTTACCCAACCTTGGGTATTGTGTACCTCGACTCAAGTCAAAGTCATGAGTCGAGGGTGGCTATTATGAGTAATGTTCCGAAAAGTGGGGTTGAAAGGATTAATGTGAAAGGAAAAAGAAAAAAATAGTGAAGAAGAGAAGGTGACTCAATCAAATTAAAAATCAAGTGAAGAATTTGAAAAAAAAAATAATTAAAAAAAAATGAAAAAAAAATTAAAAGAAGTGTTTAAAGAAGAGTCATTTGCACAAAAGGAGAAAGAAAGGAGAAAACAAGTCAGAAAATACAAGAAAATGAAGAGTATGGCATAATAGACAATGAAGAGGTAATAAAACGCTTAGCCGTAATGTCAAGGAGGGCAATAAGTCACTAAATGAATCCATGTGTACCGTACTTGACCCTGACCCTATGTTACAAGCTAAGAAAGTCGTATCGTGATCCTAAGAGTTTAATATGGTGAACTTAAAGCAGTTAAAATAAGGGCAAGCCTATGGCGACAAGTATCAAGTAGGTGTGAAGTTGTTCAGAGAGTGAGAGTTGAATAATGATCCTTATACTTAAATCTAAAATCACTGTGTGAAAAAGCAGGATATCTTTTGTTGTGAGAACACTAGTTGCAATATTGGAAAGTTGGTGCCTTTGTGAGGGATAAAAGAGTAGAGGTGTCGGCGTGGTGAGTCTGTGCCATGGTCTGATCCACATTAATGAGCCCTGTGAGCCTAAGAGTGAAATCATGCATTAAATTTATGGAAATAGTTGGGATTGATAGCCATATGATAGTGAAAGCTTAAAAAATTACTTTTGTACAAAGGTGTTGTGGTGAGTCATAGTGTGTCGCTGACGACAACGGATTTAAGTTGAGGGTGTTGAGTTGTACCGTGGTTTTATGGTACTTTCATGCTTTTTCCTTAAGTTTAGTGTGTGTCTAGGGCCTTTTGTACTAATTTTAATGTCTTTTTATCTATATTTTGCAGAAAAGTTGTCCAAAAAAGAAATGCAGAAGATTGTGCAGAAAAGGTGAGTAATCCACAACTAGGGTTGTGGGAACCATGGGTATTAAAAAGGTAAAACTAGCTAAATAAGAATTCTAGAATAAATTGTTGCATGTATTGATAATTCTTTCGTTTAGAAGTCATTCTAACGAGTGCACGCGTTAGAACTTGCCCTATTTCAACTTTCTGGACCAAGGGGGTAGTTTATAGGAAAATAATTATTAACATAGATTTAGTGGACACTATCTAATAGGCTATTTTCAATTAGTGAGAAGTAGTAACTAAGTCATTCATTGAATATGATGCTTAATATGAGGTAAAGGTAAGGGTTAGTAAATTATACACACGTAGTCGGACCAAGGTAGGGTGAAATTCTCTATTGCAAGACCATGGAATTAGAGATACCTAACTTATCACTTTGCATGCAACACTAGGGAAGAATTGTTATATCGAGGATTACCGCGTTATGAACCTATGGGGAACACTTACACCCTAGTTTTTCTTATCACTTGATAAACGCCAAAGTTTTACTCTTGCTACTTGTTCTACTTAGAAATAATTAAAATCTTTTGTTTCACAAAACACCCTTTTATTACCTGTTTTCGGAAAGGACTCGACTAAATAGACGTAATCATAAATCAAATTTAAGTGTAAACCATTTTCCTCGTGGATTGACCCCAACCTAATAATTGGCTTCTTTACTTGATACGACTGTGTTATACTTCGTCAGGGAAGTATAATTTGAGTGTATCAGGTACATGGTTAAGGAATATGATGGTCTTTTATGTACTCTAGTCTCATTCTCAAGTAGAGCTACATTGCACTATAGTCTCATTCTCAATTAGAGCTGCAAACCATAACATACTCCCTCGGTGCTAGCCTTTGTTCTCATAGACTAAGTTTAACATAAGGGACATATGAGAAGGTACCATTTCTTAGTCTTAACCTAGTCATAATGCACCTACTAAAGATGGGTCCACCAGGGCTACCATTCAATGGTCTCTAAGGATAGCTCATTCTTACCTTCTTTCTATATAGAAGATTCCAAATATTAGTCATGCTTATAAGGGAACCATCTCAGGTCTACTGATCCTAGACTTTCATATTCTTAACCTTCTTTCTATATAGAAGATTCCACATATTAGTCATGCTTAGAAGGGCACCATCTTAGGTCTACCGATCCTAGACTTCCATCAAACATTCATACATACACATACAAGATAAAGGTGCATAAGCATACTAAGTGAAGATGTTCATATTCATCATATACATGTATCAAGTAAGGGACTCAACTTTACCAAAATAAGACACAACATACTTTACTTTATTTCATATAGCCTATCATTCTTTGAAGCACTTAGGAATAAACCTTATCATATTTATTTCATCCTATATATTACTATAACATTATCAATATAACAATCATAGACTCATATAGTCAAGTAGGAATAATCATGTATCAATTTTAAGACTACATACGTAAACTCATAGACATAATCCAACATAATCACTTAATATCCATAGAAGAGCACATACTTTCACGTAACTAGCATGTAGATTGATATAATCATACTTCACATAATCAATTAGACAAATCATCATAATACTTTAAATAGTGCCGACAAGGCCACATCAGTTGCATATAAACTTTACATCATTAGATAGCCCATAGGAAACTACACTATAATTCATAAGTATAGAGACATAATCACTTAACCCATAAAATAGTCATAATAGGAATTTGAATGGATTGCATGGGTTCATAAGAATTATAACTTTAAAAACATTACATTAACATCATTCAATTCTAAAAACATTGATTCAAAACCTTTTATGCAAGAACCTATTGCTAGATCATAAAATTCGACAAATCATGTTTTTGATCACCTTTGAAAATTATTGGAATTGAATCATCAAGAAAGATATTTCAAGAATGAATAAACATACCTTATAGATTAAGAATCCACAAAAATATGATTTGAAACTTCGAAACCTTCAATTTCTTCCTTAAGATTTTCTTGTTCTTCAATGGAGTTTTGAAAAGAGTGTGTTTCTTGAGAGATGAGATAATTTCGTTTTTATCTGATTAGTAACGTTTAAAAGTGGTCGAAAACTGACCTAATATCAGTATATACTTGTCCCATAAATTACCCTAAAAGACTCTTCACGTAAATTACCAAAAATGCCCCTCCTAGCTTGACAAAACTAGGAGAGTGTTTGATTAAGGGTCTCGGGTTTGATTAGAATTTAATTAATTAACTAAGTTGATAATTTAATTAATTAAATGACCTAGGGTAATTAATAAAGTACCCCTAAATTGTTAGGACCATGAACAACCCCTTTGTACCATCCTAAGTTAGGTACTAGGATGTTTCTTTAGTTAGTTACTCGGCTAGTGTCACCCGGTTAGGTCTTAGTTTGTCGGGTGCACTATTTGGTTTATTTTAGTGAATACTAGGTTTTTTAGCTAGTTATTTAAGTTATTTATAGCCTAGGACTGGTGAGGTATCTTGGAACCACGTTGTTAGACCCTATGCATGCTTTCTCCCTAACCGCCCTAATCGAATTCGGTTAAGCTTGTCTCTCGGCCAGTTGCATATGTGCTTGCTCATGTGTTGCTGTGCACTTTCCTAACCGTGAACTTCTGGAAATTTTACTCCTTGTCCAAGGATCCTCACTATATCCTTGGGCATTCTTAATCTACATGATCATTTTAAAAGGTTATGTGGTATGGTATCTAGGCTTGACACTTGGATTCCTCATACCTTATGTGTCTAATGTGAAGAATATAGTTATTTTAGCTTTGGGTCTTTATTGCAGATACACTTCCTAAACAAGCTTGGACTGGGGCATTTGAACATCAAGGTGTATTCTAAATTTTGTTAATACATTGAAATTGGCTAACTCCATTAAGTCAATATTCTCCAATATGCCCAGTATTGAGTAATATTGGGTATTGGGATGCCTATGTTCCCCAGTACATATTCTTAAAATCTATTAGGCTCTTCAATAGACAAGTTCATTTTCTGGAATGTTAAATTATCCCCCCCCCCCTAGGAATATTCATCCCCGTATGACACTAAAATCTTTTGAAGGGTAGGAAATAAACTTAATACTAGCAGCACAACCACCACATAACATATCATTACACTTAACACCCAATTCATAAAGCATAATCATATAAGAGATACATATTCATAACACATAGTGAGGAACTTCCTTCTCAACCTTATTATAAGCTCAAAATCCATAAAAGAGATACCAAACTATCATTTTTCTCGAGACAATAACAAATAATTTCAAAAAAACATATGCATAAATGCTTCACATAAGTGAAAGAATAGGGTATGAAAACATCTACTTAAAACTCTAGTTGGTTCTATCTGATACCAAAACATATGCACCTATTTAGAAAATAAGTCAATTAACTTCAATTTCAATTAGACTCCACAACACAATACAACATGCAACATGCTACTATGACATTCTATCTCTCAAGATCGAATTGAATAGGAGAGATGAGACAACAATCTACAACACAACTACTCGCCATAATCCCCCACTTAAAAGGATCTCATATACTAAGGAGAGAAAACTATAAATTACCGGCATCACATCATCATCCGATTTTGTTCCTTTGGCTCGGAGAGAATAGAATTGATTCCTCCTGGAGCAACCACTATCCGGAACACTCTAGCCGAAATAGTAGGATAATCTCTCACCTGGTGATCATCCTTCCAACAACCAAAGCACCCATTATTACCGGCTAGACACTTCCCAAAGTGCTTTTTCCCACAAGACGCACAAGTAGGCCTAACCATTTGGGAACCACTAACTCTGTCATGGTTCACCTTAGGAGCACTAGAACCATCTTGATTCGAAGACCTCTTCTAAAACTATGTTGAACTTGCTCATCAGTTCTTCCCTCTTAGCATCTCTACTTTTCCTCCCAAGTTTAGACTCTTAAATGGATTGAGGGTACACCATAAGCCTAGATAGAGTCATGTCACCATAGAGCATGGTTATAGACATTTTTCTTTCACCATATCCAAAAAACCAATATAAAACCTACTCATCTCATCCCTAGGTTTAGATACCAAGGATGGAGCATACATAGACAATCGGACAAACCTTAAATAATACTCCTCAACACTCATGCTACCTTGCCTAAGGTTAATAAATTCCTCAATCTTAACCTCCCTCTTCTCACGGGGAAAGTAACTTTCTAAGAATGCTTCCTTAAACTCTTCCCACTCTAAGGGACCTAATTAAATCGGTTTACTATCCTTCTATTGAGTAAACCATGCTTGAGCAACATCTTTTAATTGATACGAAGCTAACTCCCTTTCTCCCTAGAAGTCACTCCCATTGCATGCACTATCTTATATACCTCATCCAAAAAGCTTAAGGATCTTATCCCACCTTAGAACCAAAGAAGGTAGGAGGATTCATCCTCACAAAGTCCCTCAATCTAGAGGTCATAGTATTCTCCATAGCATTCACCCTAGAACCAATGTCTCTATTCACTTGAGTTGTCATAGATCAGGCTAGGGTAAGGAGAGTTTCTCTAATATCCCCACTATCCATTTCTGGGGGAATAACCGGAACCTCATTATCTCCTTCCACAATAGGTACTTGATCATCTTGAACTCCTTGAGGAACTTGCTTAACTTGTGGAACATTTCCACCCTAGGGAGGAAGCCCATCATTCACATCATTCTCTTCAACCTCCTAGCTGGTGTCCTCCTCGTATTCATCTTCCTGGAACACAAGAAAAACCATAAGGAGAGAGCACTTATAACTTTTTACTCTAAAGCACGACGTAGGAGTAGAAAAGAAGGGAAACTCTATCATCTCATAACCTCTCGCCCATAGATGTTTCGCGATTCACACCGATGGTCAAGACTCTACTAGACGTGGATTTTTTAGACTTTTTGATTACTAACTACTTCATAACCTTATGCTCTAATGCCGAGTTTTTTCACGACCCAAGAGTACCCCTAGATGTTAGGGCATTCTCAAATCATGGCACAGCATCGTCGACCTCTCAGAGGTCTAAGACAAGCCCTTCGTACCATTCATTGCATACATGTATGAAAAGTAGTGCGGAATTAAAACTTTTCATACAAAATAATCTCTTTTTATAGAAAAAACATAATGAACGGATAAGTCTCAAAGTCTCCTTCTTAGACATACGAATATACTGGTACACGACTCATAATTCAACATATAGAAAATAGCTATGTCTATTACAATACATCAATAATGAAAAATAAACATCAAGATATCCTCGATCTAATGAGGACATACTATACTCTTTGCTTGAATGAATACTAATCCAAGATTCAACTTTGAGACTCCTTTCAAACGCCACCTACACATTTAGAGATAAACAAAATGTATGAAACTAGTACAAAAACTTGTACTAAGTATAGCGTAATGCATAAAATCATGAGAAACGTATATTCCTATAAAGATGCTCGTTTTGATTAAAACATCATAGTATAAGTATAAGAACAACATTCAACACCTTAGAAACATACAAGATATCACATAAGCATTTTATCAAATATTGAAGGACATTACCGTGAACTAAATTCAACTTTACAGTAACCTCTTTTAGCTTCCATTCTTCTCACCAAAGGTTATCCTAAGGTAAGATCATTCTCTTATTCGTTTCATTAACTCCCCACCTAAGGGTAATCTAAGATTCACATAGATTAAAAAAAAAAAAGAGACCGCCAATACACCCTCTTCAAGTTTACCTAAGCAACCCTCAAAGCTACCCTAGACAGAGCACATTTTATTCATCGTACGTTAGATAAAGTCGTGATCATTCATTAAGTCAATTAGAAGACATTTTATTCATTAGAGACTTCACATAATGGTCTTGGAAAGACCTAGGGACTCACATACTAACATATTCAAAGTTTAGTCGTGCAATGTCTAGATAGCATCCCATTTCACTACCTAAACTTCCTAGAACTTATCCAATACTAGCATGTATCCCACGTGATGATAATAGAAAATAACCGACATAGACAATACTAACTAGGCATGGAATCTGGAGTTCTAACCTACTACGATGAGGGTATTCTACTTGCCAAGGGTAGAACTAGGACACATCCCATGTAGGCACATGGTTAAAGAATATGATGGTCTTTTATGTACTCTAGTGTCATTTTTAAGTAGAGATACATTTCACTCTAGTCTCATTCTCAAATAGAGATGCAAACCATAAAATACTCGCTTTGTTCTAGCCTTTGTTCTCATAGAGTAAGTTCAACATAAGGGACATATGAAAAGGAACCAACTCTTAGTCTTACCTAGTCATAATGCACCTACCAAAGATGGGTCCACTAGGGTTCCATTCAATGGTCTCTAAAGATATCTCATTCATAACTTTATTTCTATAGAGGATTCCACATATTAGTCATGCTTAGAAGGGAACCATCTTAGATCTACCGATCCTAGACTTTCATATTCTTAACCTTCTTTCTATATAGAAGATTCCACATATTAGTCATCCTTAGAAAGGAACCATCTTAGCTCTACCGATCCTATACTTTCATTAAACATTCATCTATACACATACAAGACAAAGGTGAATAAGCCTACTAAGTCAAGATGTTCATATTCATCTTATACGTGTTGGGTTTTATTTGCCCTAAATTTCTTACCATAAATAGGTTTTCCTTTTAGGAAAAGGTTTTGGATTGACTAATCATTTTTCTTGTAGGAAAAGGTATAGGACTCTATAAATAGAGGCATGTTCCTTCTAACTTAATCAGCATTCACAATGTAGTCTTAAGGGCTTTAAGAGTTTTGGTTAGAGGGAGTATTTGTGGGTCACAAGCTTGATACGTTATCACTTGTGTGAACCTTACTTGTATTCCGAGTGAATTGGTTGAGGTTGTTCCCCTCTTTATTTTGTACTCTCATATTTATAGTGGATTGTTCATCTCCTTTGTGGACGTAGGTCGATTGACCGAACCATGTTAAATCTTTGTGTTTTTTGGTATATTTCTCGTTGTCTTCTTACTCGTGGTCTTTCGAGGTTTGCTTTGCTAGCTTCCGCATTTACAACTACTTGTTTCCGGTCCTACCAAGTGGTATCAGAGCCAGATTCAATGATGAATTCTGGTTTAGTGGTTCGATAATCGATGATTGAACCAGGTTAGAAGGAGGTATTCATCTTGACGGGTGTAGTTCTAGTCGCAACCTTTTTGAAGTCATGAAGATTTTTGTTGGAGAAATTGTTTCAGAGAGGTTCTCTGTGTGGAGACATAAATTTTGCAAAGGAGGTTATGGAGAGGAGAAGAAAGTTGTTGAAGATTAAGTAAACAAGTTGGACAAATTTATTTTGTCAGAAATTCAGGCCAGGGGGGAGATTTGTTGGGTTTTATTTGCCCTAAATTTCTTACCATAAATAGGTTTTCCTTTTAGAAAAAGGTTTTGGATTGACTAATTTTTTTTCTTGTAGGAAAAGGTTTAGGACTCTATAAATAGAGGCATGTTCCTTCTAACTTAATCAGCATTCACAATGTAGTCTTAAGGGCTTTGAGAGTTTTGGTTAGAGGGAGAATTTGTGGGTCACAAGTTTGATACGTTATCACTTGTGTGAACCTCCCATGTATTCCGAGTAAATTGGTTGAGGTTGTTTCCCTCTTTATTTTGTACTCTCATATTTATAGTGGATTGCTCATCTCCTTTGTGGACGTAGGTCGATTGACCGAACCACGTTAAATCTTTGTGTCTTTTGGTATATTTCTCGTTGTCTTCTTACTCGTGGTCTTTCGAGGTTTGCTTTGCTAGCTTCCGCATTTACATATCAAATTGCTTAAATCTCTCTTGAAACGTATTTTATAATTAGTACTTGGACATGTGTTGCACGTGTAGACACTTAAACTTATATACAGTAAAATAAATACACGCACATATTCTACATGTCATTTTTTGTACATTTTTTAATTAATTAAATTTAAAATTGACTCTAAAAACACCTTTTTTTTGGTAAAAATTCAGCCAAACAAAAATTGTTAATCAAAATCACTTTCAAATGAATTTGTTAAATATGAATTGCGTTTTTCAAAATGCACTTTTCTGAAATGTTATTTTTTTAAAAAAAAATACTTCTAAAAGTAAGTGATTTTTAGGAGCAATGACAAACAAACTCTTAATCTCCTCCATGTGTTACAAAACTTGAGGTACCATGTGCTAAACGTGATTCACATGTAAACAAATTACACATTTTACATTTTCAAATTCAAATAGAACAATTCGAACTTAAATTACACACTTTTAGATTGTCAAACTGAAATAGAACTATTCAAACTTACATTAATTGTAGCCAAAAAATTTTACATATAACAACGTGTGGGAACCCTTAATCATATGAGACATCAATTAAACAATGTATCATTGTAAATGAACGTTGTTCACTATTTCTTAGATATTTCCTAGATCATTTAATCTGTTTGTTCTCAAAATACATAAAATTCATTAATTCATAAGTCTTTTCGACAATGCAACTAGACTATTGCGTCCACACACTGGGTTTGACTGGTATTTTCTTTTTCTTTTTTTTTAAATGTTCGATTTATATAAACTAATAATTAAAAAGGAAAAATGGATATTTCAATTATAATGAATTAACATATTTTTCGTAGCAAAAAAACAAAAGGGGGGGGGGGGGAGGAGGAGATGGAGTTTTGGTTGGGGGGGGGGGGGGTAAGGGGATGGATTACACACACAAAATAGGCAATTGGCACGTTACATCAACTTAACTATATGCCAATGTTATTGGCATAGGTCTTTTTTTTTTCTTCTAATTGAACAAAATATTATTTAACCAAGTAGGAAAATAATATGTAGATCTCCAAGTTATTCATTAGATACTCACACACTTCATAAAATACACTGATAAAACTAGATACATATAATCGTATCTCGATACGTATCAAACACCATAATAATGTATCAAATACACGCGTAATTCTCTGCTTATTGTAACTTTGCGATTACATTCATGGCTGATCAGAGGATGTCAGCGCAACGGTGTTTGCTTCAGCTTTTGATTCATCGGTGTACTCACTGTGCCTAGATCATGAAGTTTCTTGATTGATCTATAGTATACAAGACATGCAACTGATACAATTGTCAATGTCAAATTTAAAAAACCTATTGGACTTGAAATATTTGCTTACAATGATACACATTGTCTGTGCGCAAGAGGTGTCTCTCCTTGTAAGAGGAAATGGTGTATTTGTGGGAAGTTGATTTGAGAGCAAGAAAATAAAAATTTAAGATTTGTATATAAAGGTAATAGTGTTTAGGTGTCGGTTGGAATGAATTATTGATCAAAATAAAAATCAAATCAACTTTATTCGATTTTGAAATATTAAAATCAATTAAAAAATGGACAATTTTTTTTTAAAATTAATCCAAGTAAAGATAGGAGAAAACATTATCTTGAAAAGATTATTAATTTTATCGAGTATTAATTTAATAAAATTTTACGTATAATATAAAATGAACCAAGTAGGATTTTCTATTATAGAGGTTCTTAGAACTTTTATTAATTATTAACTCAGGATTTCCATAGAAATTATTATTACACCTATGGAATAACTTATCCCTTTTATTCATCACATAATATTTAAAGCTTGCTTTCCCTATTCAAAGTTATGTTGGAATCACTAAAACAAACAAAATTGAAGTGATGGTGACTCAACTAGCTAGCTTGTTTCATTTCCACCATCCATTTTACTGGGTAGATATGATGTGGTCGGAGATTTTATTTTTATGGTTTGCAAATTCTAATCTTTTACAAATAAGCTAGGATTTGAAATTATGAATTTTGCATTTTAGAAAATACGATAAATAACAAAATTATTGAGTTATGCTAAATTCCTAAAGAAAAGCTATAATTCTGCCCCTATATAAACACTCTGTTAGTTAGAAAAGAAATTAGCTTGCCAGAAAATAAAGTAGAGTGATACGGGAAAGATTAAGTTTTTATTGTTAGCGTTCTTTCTTATAGAAATTGTGGCGAATGGTTGTTTGGAGGAAGAGAGAAATGCTCTCTTTGATCTGCAAACAAACATAATCAGTTCGAATGGCGAATTGTTGGTTGATTGGGAAGGTTACAATACGAATGGTTTTACAGATTGTTGTTTTTGGAGAAGTGTAAAATGCAACTTAGCAACAGGTAGAATTATCAAACTCGATCTTGCATCAAGGCTTGGATCAGGAGACGGTTGGAGATTAAATGCCTCTCTCTTTCTTCCATTCAAGTCTCTGCAAGTTCTTTTATTGTCTTCCCAAAATATTATAGGATGGACAAGAAATGAAGGTATATGTCATTTCTGAATACGGAAACTATATATCTATATATATTTATGTATTACTAACATGTTATTTTGTTATCCAGGGTTCAGTAAACTAAGACAACTTCCCAACCTGAAAGTATTAGATTTGCAATATAATCCGATCCATCCTAAAGTTTTACTATCATCTTTATGTTGGATTTCATCTCTCGAGGTTCTTAAACTTGGTGTAGATGTTGATACCTCTTTCAGCATACCAACGACATATAATAGCACTAGTATATCCTCCAACATAAACTCTTTAACTGTGGCCATTATAGTTTGCAATATATATAATACTTATAGTATAGTTGTTGTAATTTTTGGATGAAGGCATGAAGAGTAAGAAATGTGGAGGAGGACTAACCAATTTAAGAGAACTTTGGTTTGAAGGTTATGGAATCGGTGACATAAAAATCCTTTTTGCATTGGGTAAGCTGTCCTTTCCACAACAAAAAATCAGAAAAATCAATTAACACTAATTCTAAGTAGAATTTCCTTTTCATAAATCAAATGCAGGTGGACTGAGGAATTTAGAGAAACTCAATTTGAATTTTAATAACTTCAATTCCACCATCTTTTCATCACTGAAGATTTTTCCATCTCTCAAGCATCTCAATCTAGCCTCCAACAAAATAAATGGATATATCGAAATGAATGGTTTGTTACGCCTCTTCCACCCTAACCAAATATCAATTTTATTTCTTCGCATATCAAATTTATTTATCTGTGTAGATATAATTGCTTTGAGCAATTTGAAACATCTGGATCTCTCGGATAACAACATAGAGAGCTTTGTCACTGACAAAGGTACAATAATCAATGCGATTTGTTAGTTTAATTTCATTTATAGATTAATTATTTATCTTATTTTTTCTTCTGATTTAGAGATTGATCTATTCATTCTTATATAAAAACGTATATGATTTATTTAAACAGGTAGCAAAAAAAGGAGTACTTCTTTTCGGAGTTTACTATTGGGAAGTTCCAACTCCAACTCGAGCAGAGTTATACAATCCCTAAAATCATTCTCATCTCTTAAATCACTTTCTTATAAAAATAGTGATCTCACCGATCCCACCATAATTTACGGTAAGCTCAAAATCAAAATTTATATGTCTTGGCTTAATTCTATCGCCACTTTTTTCTTTTGAAATATGATTTTATTATTTTACTCTTTAAGCATTAAGAAATCTGAGCACACTGGAGTACCTATACTTGGATGGATCTTCTATAAATGACAACTTTCTCCCAAACATTGGACATATGACTTCTCTTAAAGTATTCAGTATAGCTTTTGGTCGCAATAATGACACCATCCCTAATCAAGGTAATGTATTTTAATTTTCTCTTCTTTTTTCTAACTAATACCTGCATTTCATGAATATAGTCATATAGGTTTAATTTTCTTGATCATGTTCAATTGGTTAAATATTTTGAAAAACATTTATATTAAAAAACAAATTTCTTAATAATGACAAATATAATTTTTCCTAATGAAAGTAGGAAGAAACAACCGGCTGGGGCCATTGGAGGCATTACAAATCGGCCACCTCTCCAGGCCCCGTGGAACTAATCGTGGTGCACCCGTCTTGAAACAGCGGGACCCGGTGGGTATAGCTAATCGAGTTTGCAAAGCGATACCCGAAAACCATAGCAAAAAAAAACAGTCACCTTTGTTAGCTCCAACGCACCTCATAATCACGTCCCCCTCCCATCCCTCACATTTTAAATTATTTGTCTACATTATATACAAATACTTTTTGAACAATAATTTTTTCTTAAGTAGCAAATACGATAAATAAATAACATTTTCCTTCGTATCAAAAACAATCATAGACATTAAAAATTTTTAAAAATAAGGTGTGGTTTATCATAGAAAGTTGTTTTGGCTAAATGTCTCTGAACCTATATATATATATATATAGGTTGGTGTGAACTCAAACACCTTGAAGAGCTGGATTTTGTAAACAATAATTTTGAGGGAACACTGCCTTCGTGTCTTGGAAACATGACATCACTTCGATCGTTGAGTTTGGATGGGAATAACTTACGTGGAAATATAGCATCACATTCTATTTGGAGGAGACTCACATCACTTGAGTACTTGGATATTGCGGATAACCAATTTGATGTTCCTCTATCATTCAGCCAATTTATAACCATACAAAATTGATCTACTTGGATGTTGGTTATAATACAATAATTACAGACACCGAATACCAAAATTGGATTCCAAATTTCCAGTTGGAGTTTTTTGCTATCCAAAGATGTATAGCTCTTCAAAAATTGCCTTTTTCCTTCACTACCAATATGGCTTGAGGATTCTTGCTATCGAAGGAAATCAATTGCAAGGAAAGTTCCCGACATGGTTGTTAGAAAATAACACCAGACTTGCAGCGATCTATGGTAGAGATAATGCTTTCAGAGGACCATTCAAGTTGCCATCGAGTGCCCACCTCCATCTAGAGACAATTGATGTTTCTAATAACAAATTAAATGGGCATATTCCAGACAAAATGAGTTTAGCCTTTCCAAAGCTTACTAGTTTGAACATGTCACAAAATTTTCTTGAAGGTCCCATACCTTCCAAAATTAGTGGCATTCATTTAGAAACTTTAGACCTATCTAACAATCTCTTATCTGGAGAAATTCCTAGTGATGTGGTAATTGGTTCTCCACAATTGTTGTTCCTTCGGTTGTCAAACAACAAGCTGAAAGGAAAAATATTTTTGGAGGTCAAGTCACATAGATTGTCCTTTTTGTATTTGAATGGCAATAACTTTGAAGGACCACTACCTAGCAACACGTTTATCACATCCCTTTTTATATTGGATGCTAGCAGGAATAATTTCACTGGGGAGATTCCGAGATGGATTACAGATAATACAAGATTGTTACAGCTTGATTTGTCCAAGAATCATCTCACAGGTTCGATTCCAGTTGAGATTTGCAAGTTCAAGCTTATTCAGGTCTTAGCTATATCTGAAAACAGGCTTTCCGGCTTTATTCCTTCTTGTGTGAGTTCTTTACCTCTCGAACACATCCATCTTGAGAAAAATCAATTGGGTGGTGGACTGGAACATGTACTTTTCAACTTCTCTTCTCTGATAACATTGGATCTTCGCTACAACAATTTTACAGGACATATCCCACACACCATAGGCTCGCTTAATTCTCTCAACTATCTTCTCCTTAGCCATAACCAATTGGAAGGGCAGATTCCAATTCAGATATGTATGTTGAATATGCTATCTATCATGGACTTATCTTTCAATAAACTTTATGGTCCACTCTTTCCTTGTTTGGGTAACTTAACACAAGCCAAAAAGGATGCAAAGAAAAGAATCACCTATTATTTTTATAAGACATATTGGAATCCATGGTTAACTTTTTTGCATTGGATATGGTTGGAAAGGCACTACCACAATCTTCATGGAATTTTAATTGATACACTTTTGATGGATGCAGAAACTGTGGTCCAGTTTTCGACAAAAAGAAACTCATACACTAATAAGGGAAGCATTCTTAAATATATGTCGGGTATTGATCTCTCAAGTAACAGATTAACTGGTGAAATTCCCATTGAGATAGGGAACATGAGCAATATACATACATTAAATCTGTCTCACAATCATCTCATTGGAAGAATACCAAATACCTTCTCCAATCTACAGGAAATTGAGAGTTTAGACCTTTCCTGCAACAGATTGAATGGGAGCATTCCTGTTGGTCTAATTGAGCTGAATTCTTTGGCAGTATTCAGTGTTGCATACAACAACTTATCTGGTGCAGTACCTGATTTTAAAGCTCAATTTGGAACTTTCAACAAAAGCAGCTACGAGGGAAATCCTTCTCTTTGCGGTTATCCATTAGACAACAAGTGTGGGATGAGTCCTAAATTGTCAAATACCTCCAACATTAATGGAGATGAAGAATCATCAGAATTGGAAGACATCCAGTGTTTTTACATTGGCTTAGTTGTGTCTTATGGCGCGATCTTGTTGGAATTATCTACAGCACTCTGCTTCAATCGTTATTGGAGAAAAGCATGGTTTAGGATGATAGAGGCATTGATGTTTTGTTGTTACTATTTTGTCTTGGACAACCTTGTTACACCTATCAAGAGTAGCTGGTTCAGGAATGTTGGTTAGGTAGTTGTTTTAAAATGTCGTTGTAGTCTTTCTCTTTTATCAAAATATGTATTTGGAGTTATTCTATAGCTTAAAATGTGTGCATAGTTCTTCTCATTCATGAGATGCTTCATTGGTATTGTTGTTTATCTAACAGTCTGAGGAATAATATGATTAAAGTCATGTTTATATTTTGTTGGTGTCCAAAACCTAATTGGACATAAAAAAGAATTATTCTTGTCCGAAACCTACCTATGCTCGATGCCAGACGTGCAGCGGAGTTGTTCCTTGCTATCTTTTCATTTTTTCTGGTGAAAATTCTCTCCAACTTACACCATAGGGGCCGCGGATGCAGGAGAAATGCTCTGGATTAAACTGGCGGTCTATCCTGCAATATTTGGATGATAAGTGCATGATCATAATATATATTTAGCATACATTATTATGTTGTTGCAAATAATTGTTTCATAATGTATCGTATTGCATTGTGATGTCCAAATGATTAGCAGCTTGATTTTGTAGAAACTAGACTTCCAAGTCTATAGTATATCCAAAAATCAGGGCAAAACTCCTTTTGAGTTGACGAAAGTAATTTATGAAGTTGGACTTCAGATCTGTCGGTTCTTCTCACAGATTAGTGTCGTTTTTGTATGGTCGTAGCAGAATTGGCAGTTAAGAAATTCATCCGTTGTTTTAATCTAAATATTTTTTTAATATTATTTATGATATATTCTAAATATAACATATCTTGGGTTCTTTTGATACTTATATAAATTTTCCTCCATTAATTGTTCTAATAATTTTATATTTTCCATAGATTCTATCCAACATTGTGAATATCCATAGTTCATTTTAATTTGAATTTATTTATAAATCATACAATTCTATTTTTTCATAGTCTAAATCTCGTAGATCTATTTCATATCATTGTTGATTTAATATATCTTCTGGTTCGTTATCATTAAATATTTTTTCCCACTATTCTTCTTAATTCAATTATTTCTATACCTTGAAGTATATTTAAGATTAAAAAATTATAGCTTTTTATCATTCGTCATGTATGCATGTGGTCATGTTTGTTGTTATGCGGGGTTTTTCAATTATTCCTTCCTATCATATTCGTAATCGATTAAATTTATATTACATTATTATTAACTAGATTATCTGTTTATCATATTTTTCTGTCACTACTAGCATCGTACTTTAGCAGATACTTCCTTCTTATCAGTGCCTCAACTTTGTTTACTCCCCTAAACGACTTTCCTCGCCTACCGGTTTCAACATTAGGATGGCATAATATAGAAGTTTTCTCCATGTTTTCAGTGTGCTAAAACACTAGAAATCATGATTCAAATAATTCTAATGCATAATAACTAACATAAAATTATTCAATCATATATATGATATTCAGGAATATATGAAATTAGTTCCGCATATTTTTAAAAAAATATACCTTTGTTTCTTGCGTATTCATGCTATATGAAATATCTTATTGGATTTCAGATTGTTGCTCCATTTATCTATATACTAATTTTTTAGTTGAGAGAGTGTTTTTAAAATAAAGTTTTATATTCAAGCATTGTCCATCCTTTATGTTACATATTCCTTCCTTTATATAGAAAGGAATTAGTGCATTTTACTGCACTTACTATACTCTACACTTACTTTACAACTATCCCTACCGTACTACTTTTACACTTGTCTTTTTAATAATACACCCTACCTACCATACTTTACACTTGTCAACATATCTTTAATAATGCACATGCATATGTTGACTAAGTTATGTGACTACTACTATTTATTTCAAGACTTTTACATATCTACTTTTGGCTTTATGTGGCCAAGCACGTTTTTGTGTTTCCTTTTATCTTCATCTTTATCTTCTTGTAATCTTCCGTCTTTATCTTTTATCTTCGTCATTATCTTTTTGTCATCTTCCTTCTTTATCTCTTATTCCAGCTGGACGTCTGGAATTATATTATCTTCTCAGTTGCATTTTGAACATATGTGATAGGGGTATTTGTGACCAATTAGCTTGCAATACCTTGTTAATAATTTTTTCGAAATAAATCCAACTTTAAGTGCTTGTGTAGTAGGTCGTTCTTCTGTCTTAAGTAATGATAAAATCCACCTGGAATAAATCATTAAGTGATCTCTTGCTTAGTAGCTCTATATAGTGTTTCCGTTTAAATAATTATTTGCTAGTTCTTGTATAATAGTTGATATACCAATTATTCTCTTATTGGCATAGAATCTTGGTATCTTACTTTTTTGTATCTCTGGTTGTTGTTCAATATCTTTCGGTATTATCATATCTTTTGTTAATCCTATCTTTACTACTTGTATCAGAGGTTTTATCTCCTCGTATAATATCTTTGCTGTTTCCGTATAAAATTTTACATAGAATAAATTTTCCTTAGTAACTCTCTTATAAGTAATTAATGCTTTATGTATCTCCGGCATTCCACTTAGTTCCTCTCCGTCATATGTATATACTGTATTTAGTAATCCATAGTTGTAACATGTCCTAACTAAGTTGGCGTTAGTTTTCGGTTGTGCAATCAGTTTATTATAACCTTGTAATTTTTGGGTTAAATAATCCTGGTTGGGTTCTTGGGTTGTAGTAGATCTGGGTTTAAGGTTTAAAAACGTTTGAATTTTGTATATATTTTCTATATAGATTCGCGTAATATGGTTATATGTTCTTTTGTCATGGTGTAGGCTATCTGTGTATGTAGAAGTTTGTGGTTCTGTAGTTAATATGTTTTTTGGTGTTAGCCTCGAGGTAAATGATTTTTCGAATAATTGGTTTAAGTTTGAATTCTTATGTCTTTCACTAACTCGTTGGCTTGTACCTGCAGCTGTATTTAAACAATTGTTATGGATTTTTAGGTGTTTTCCAACGTCACCGTTTAGCTCTGGATTCTTTCTGTCTTTCGATTGACATAGTTCCGCATTTTTATAGTCATGCTGCTGACTTATGCTAGCTTTAGACTTCAGATTATCTTCATTAGTCTTTAGCTTTTGTATCTCGTTGTCCATACTATCCACTTTTGTACAAAGTGTAGTAATAGCTTCGAGTATCTTTTCAATTGTATCTTCTCCCTTAGTCTCAGTCTGAGTAGCTTTGTCGTGATAAGTAATCTGCAATAACATTCTTATCAGTTTTTATTACTTCAATTGTAAATGTGAAATTTAATATATTTAATACCAATCTCCTTATTTCTTTTGTTGTTATCGAATCTTGTATTTTTCTTGTTAGCCACCATTTTACTTGTGTATTATCTGTTCTTATAATGAATTTGTTATATACAATATATGGTTCAAATGATAATAAACACTTATATACTGAATATAATTCTTTTCTATTTATTTCCATTTTATTTCTGTATTATTAAATGTTCCTGAATAATACCTGCAATGATATTCTATTGTATTGGCATCATACTTGTATTTTAATATTCCTCCATAACTTTTTTCACTCGCATCTGATTCTATTATATAAGTAAATTTTTTATTTTCATCTGGAAAGTATAGTTTAGGTAAGTTTTTACATAATAATTTTACCTTTTGTATCTGTATTTGGTCTTTTTTATCAAACTGATATTCCATATCTTTCTTTAATTTTTGTTGTAATGGATTTTAAATTTTCTGCTAATTTTGGTATGTATTCTCTTACTTGATTTACTAGGCCTAAGAATGATTGTAATTTCCTTTTTGTGTCTAGTTGTTCATTTGAGTTAATTATTTTTTGTACTATATGTGTTTGCATTTTTATTCCGTTTTTATCTATTTGTATTCCTAAGAATTCTATTTGATTTTTCATTATATCTGCTTTCTTTTAACTTAGATTTATGTCCGAATATTCTATTATATGTATAATTTTTTCTAATAATCTTACATGTTCATCTTATTTTTTGGAATATAATAGTATATCATCAATGTATACTATACAAGTTTCTATTTGTTTAAAGTAATTGTTCATAAAGTGTTGATATCTACCTGGTGCATTTTTATATCCAAATGGTAATACATTCCATTCATAAAATCCTTGTAGTACAGTGAATGTTGTTAGTTTGTTAGACTTTTCTTCTAGTTTTAAGTGATAAAATTCTGATTTACAATCAAATTTGCTAAAATAATTATATCCTTGTATTTGTCTTATCTTTAATATTTTATTTGGAATCAGATAATTATATGTTTTAGTTTTTGCATTTAAATTTCTATAATCAATAACCATTCTGTTTTTTTCTCTTTTTGTTCACTATGTTTATTTACTCTAAATGCCAGACTTGTGTGCTTACTATTGCTTTCTTGTATATATTCTTTTTCTAATAATTCATTTATATGTATCTTAAATTCGGTTAAATCATTAAAATGATTTTTGGGTTATTATACTATTATTATCAATTAGCTCAATTTTCACTTTTGTTTTATGTCTTTCCCATCCTTGTAAAGGATCTTCACTATATAATAATTCTAACTTATCTTGGATTATTTTTACTTTATTTATAGAGAATATAATTAATTCTATCTTAGGATCTTCTTCTTGTATATTTTCTAACTTTTGGGTAATTTTCTCACTTCTTTTTATCCATTCTGTTGTTTTTCGTTTTTTGTTATTTACTCTTTTTGCTTCTATTTTTTGTTTACATGGTGTCGTGAATCACAAGTGTGTTTTTGTTATTATATATGAGTATAATTTTTCTAAAAAAGGCATTCCTAATAGCATATCTTTTGTAGTCAATTCAAAATTATATATTTCTTCTATAGTTAATATCTTATCCCAGATTTGTATTGTTATATTTTTTGCCTTATATGTGATCATGCTTCCTTCATTATTAAATCCTGTCACTACTATCGGCGTTTTTAATTTTTCTCATTCATCTTCCGGTAAATAATTGTATTTACATATATTAGCTTCTGCTCCCGTATCTATCATCGGTGTATAATATCTGTTGTAAGATCCCTCCCTTTATTATTATCTTTGCAAGTATATGTACTTTCATATCTTTATCCTACCAAAAGTTTCTTTTACTATTACTCATTTATTTTTATAATTTATTGTCAATTGTTTGTCTTCTAGATTATATGGTTTACTTGTTCTAACCATTTTATTCTTAAAATAATATTTTCATCTCCTTGATATATTTTAAATTTTATTACTATTGGTACTCCTCCAATAATTATTTCCTTTTCTGTAGTTTCTTCGGTATACATTAATGATGTGATTTTATTTCATCTTTCATTAATTTTTGTGGAGTTTTATCTATTCTTTTTGAGGTACTCGTTTTTTATGATATTTGTGTTATTTCACAATTTATTCTTTTTGATGTGGTTAATCTTTCTTTTACTATTTCTAAGTCCTCTTCTATATCAGTCTCATTATAACTATAATCATTTTTATCTATGATTGTGACTATCCTTTCAAAAGGATCTTCTACATTTATTTTATTTTTTTAATTTTTTTTGCTGTTATTTTATGTTTTATTGTTAAAACATATAAGTTTTTACATTTAGCTGTAAATATTTTACTTCTGGGGTCTAGTTCTGTTCCCGACATTTTCCAATATAATAATAGTGATTTATCTACGTTCCTGTCATTTATGGCTACTGAGTAGTTAGCACTTATTATAAATTTAAATTTTTGGTATATGAGGTTACCTTTTACTGCACTTATTATATTTTCTTCTATGGGTTGTATGATTCTATCATACGCTAAGTATATTTCTATGGGTGTATCTATTCCTTCTCTAAAACATGCTTTTCTTAGTATTTTTGTTCCTCCTAATGTACATATTTAATTGGATCTTTAGCTTTAATGTCTTGTATTTCTTTATTTATTATTTGTTTGTTTATTATTGGTATTTTGGCCTTTCCTTTAGTGCATTTACAATCTATGATATGTTCTCTTTGACTTACTACATAGTATTCTTCTTTTTGTCGTTTAAACCAGTTTCTTATTGTTGGTATTTCGAATATTTTTGCAATGTTTAGATCTAATTCTTTTCCTTTTATTTGTTCAAATATATTATGATCAAATATTATTTTTTCTTCTAAGGATTCTTCGTCTTGATGTTCTTCTTTATTTATTATTTGTATATTTGTTTCAGTCATTTGTTGTATTATAGAATTCATTATCTGATTTCATCTCTATATCGTTATCCATTTCATTTTCTGATATTTCATATATGCTATCTTCACTTTCTAATTCATAATCTATGTACTCTATCTGCGTATATTTTTCATCGTTTATTATTATTTCTGATATTTGTTTTTTCTTTGGATTTTTAGGTAATTTACAGTCTCTGGCTATATGTCCTAATTTTCCATAACTATCACAAGTACATTCTGTTAGTTTTCTTTTTGGTCTATATGGTCTTTTGATTTTGTAGTTTTTACATAGTATCTTCTTCTCGATTTTTTTATATTTGTATTTTGATCTGTATTTTTTATTATTTCAATTTTTATAATACCTATCCGTACAACCAAATTGAGGTGCCGTTTCATTTTTGCAACATGCCAAATTTTTTACTAATATTTTTTCCATTTTTATTTCGTCTTTAAGTTTTCCACATAGTTCCATAAACCATCGTTGCAAGAATTTTATTCTAGCTCCTAAGGTATCTGTTAATTCTGCTTCGTTCCAACTTTTTATGACTTTTGAATTAAAGGTTCTGGTACTTTTGTAAAATATAATTATCTTATTTCTTTACTTTCTTCTGTGCTATGTGTTCCTTTATAATAGTATTCCCTAAATGAACATGTATATTCATCTATGTAACACATATTACATATTGTTAATTTTATCATTAGATTTTCGATTTATGATTTTTTCTTCTACTTCTATTGTCATACTGCTAAATTCATTTCTTATCGCTACTTCATATTTATATAATATTTCCATAGTTGTAGTAGCTAATTCGCCACTAGATTTTTTATTACTTCTTAAAGTTTTTAAACTTTACTATGATAAATTTTATAACCATAATTTTACTGTTCCTATAAGTGTTCTTTCTATATATCCTGGTGTCTCTGTTATTACTATTTTGTTATCGGTTAATTGTTTTGATATATATCCTATCCATAATTGGATTGTGTTATTTATATCTTCCACATAGTCTAAATCTAGAAAATTATGCTGTTCAGTTATTGGTTTATGTGTCCATTTTTTATTCAATCTTTTATCCCATGCAGTTAATATGCATATATACTAGTCAGGTGCACGTGCGTTGCACGTGTGAGCCATGGTAAGTTATATCATTCTCTGTGAAGAGATATTTGTAAAAAGTAGTGTTGTCATGAGTGGGTGAACTATTATTCATGTAGTAGAAGCGTACATTGTGTTTATTTGTCTTTTGATGATTACATGAGGTATAAGTGATGTTGTTTAGTGAAAAAGATTTCACTTGTGCATTTAATAATAAGTAGGAACGATAACATGCAGTTAATATGAAGTGTTTAAACAGAAGTACGAAAGTACTGTAAATTATTAATAATACTAATATTTAAACATTATAATAGAATATAATAATAGGAAAGCTAATAATAGTACTGAAAGAACTATTCCGAAAATGACCCTAACACATTGAAGAGTATGGGTTACTGAAGAATCCATTATGTTTGCATAGGTTTGTCTGCGTCTTCTAAACCTGTGATTTGAAAGCAATGTAATGTTGTTAGTACATACTATCTGTAAATAGTTAATTATATGTTAGAATGACCATACATGTATATGGGGTTATCGTACCTAAAACTTCCTTATAGACGACGTTCTTTGTGTATGTTCTTTTTTGACGTTTGGGTTACTCTGTTAAAACAAGTACTTTTGTTGTGGACATAGATATCCCTCTTGATAACGCCACGTACAATTGACTATGTGAGAAAACATGTTCATTGTGAATTGTTTGACCTTGAGCTTTATTTATAGTCATTGCAAAGCAAAGGCGTAGGAGAATTGCTTTCGAATGAATTTAAATGGATATCCTTCATTTCTGGTGGTGATAGTTGTATTCTTGGAAGAAGCACATGTTTCGTTGCAGAATGACCACTTGATATTTCTGCATGCAGGATATATTAGGAGAAGCCTCGACATATCATTTGTGTGCCATTGCATAAGCCACTTGAAGGGTCTAAATTTCTTAGCAACATGATAGGTGCATTTTCCTTCAATTCTAACCTCCATTTAATAAGATATGTCAAAATCTATCCATTCTTACATTTTTACCGCCTCTTGTAAGTTGTAATGTATTAAATTCAATACCTATGTGGTGGGAGACCGTTTGGTGTTAAAATATTTAGATATTCTTCTTGGTAATAGTTGTTGGTGACATCTTCTGCTGAGTCAAAGCTAATGAATATCTTGATTTCACCTGGGAACTGAGATATTAACTTGTCGTTAATTTTATCCACATGGTCATTTCTGCTTGCTAAAATAGCTCTTTCATTGACATATTTTGCTGTAACAGCATTTTCTTACAGGTTTTGAAATATCTCTTTTATTATGGATTCTTCTGGAATTTCATCCTGAGAATGTTTGATTGTTAATTATTCTGGGAGGAGGATTAAATTTTCTCTTATTGTTGGTTCATCACCGTTACCCACTCGAAGTCAGAACTCACTGAATGTTGAATCTGTTCTTGCTCTCATATTTCTAGTAAATTGAATCTTCTCCATCAAAGGCCAGAGATATGATTTGACCAAGCTTGCATTAACAATTTCTGCTCGAGTTGATTTTGGAACTACTGGTAACACATGTAGAAAATCTCCTCCAAAAACCATGAATTTTTCGCCGAATGGTTTATCGATGTGCATTATGTCTCTGAAGCTCTTTTCAACTGTTTCTGTTGTTTGTCGTCTTGCTATTGGTGCTGCATCCCATATAATCACTTTTCCTTTTCTAATCAATTTGGCAGCACCACTTTACTTTGACATGTTTGTCATAGTTGATTCACTTGTTTGAAGAGGGATCTCAAACCTCGAGTATGTTGTACGTCCTCCTGGTAAGATTGAAGAAGCTATGCCACAGTTACTATTTCCAAACCTATCATAACCTCTTGATCTAACATTGACAGTAATGCACGGTATATGTATGTTTTTCCAGTTTTCCCGAGTCCATCCACAAGAATATTCCAGTTGTTCCAGCATCTTTTGTTTGCATTATTTTTGTAAAATCATGATGATGTTCTGGATTTAATTGTGATTGTGCATCAAAATCTTCTGTTGGTATATGCATGGACATTTCTTCATTTATTTCTCTACATTATGATGAACCAGCTTCAAGGAAATTGTGATCTAGTTGAGGAATGTCATATATGCCTACGCTTTTGCCCATACTTTGCAAGCAATTATTAATACTATTCAGAGTATACTGTAGTATAGTATTGTGTGAGTTGCCATATATCCTACCGAAGTCCTTCGACATATCCTCATAATAAGTTTTTCAGAGTTTTCTAATATCCGTTGAATTACAATGAACCAAAATTGTAGCAAACAAACTTCTGAGAGTTAATGGCATTTTGAAGACAACAACCTCTCTTAAACATTCTGAATGCTGTTGTCGGACTCAATTACCCCTCTATCTTTGGCTGCTTCTTTGAAGGTCTGACATTGCTTACCATTGACCGTGAATAAGTCGTTGAATGACAATGGTCCCCTTACATGGTTTAGTAACAACCGCTCATAATACATTTCCCTTTCTGGAGGATTAGCTGTACAATATAATCCATATGTACTAATTAATAAGTTTAAAAATTATCAATGTGTATCAATTTATAGCTTACTACATTCGGCTTACCGATTGCAATGTGACCAATTACAGATCTTGTTTTCCTTTTTGTCTAAGTCTTTACCTTTAATTACAAACATAGTACTTTGGGAAATCTCTATAAATTGTGTTTTTTTGCTTCAGAGTCAATTTATCACATTCTAAAATACTCGGTCAACATTGTTTGCTTGACACCATCCCAAGCGATGACATTTTTAAAATTTTGATTTTGCCAGTAAAACAATGTTTTTTTTTTGAGTCAGTATTTGTATTTGACAATTATAATTATTCTCTAGAGTAAATGTGCATTATAATGCATTAATATGTGTACCTGAATGTTTTCCTGGAAGATGTAGTTGTATGTTGATGACTGCAGTTGCATTTCAGTCAAGTTGAATTCATATATTCTCCATAGTGCTTCAAGCGGTGAGACCCCTTGCATCTTGGAATGTTTGCATTTCTTCAATAACATTTTCACACCATCGTCAGACTGAACATAAATTGCACATCGATCATGTCCTTTATAGATATACTTGTATAAATACTTTATTACTTTGACTCCTGAGCAGACCTCATCATTATGTGACAATTGTATCTTGTAAGTAGATAAGGGATATAAGGTACCACCCATTGATTTGTCATATTCATTCCACAACAATCTTTATTCTTCCACCCATTCGTCTTTTATAAATTGGATATCCATCCTTTGCTTGGATTGATTTTTTGTTGTATGGCCTTGGATAATGATATTTATACTGTCCATTTTGCATGCATGTGTTTGTTGGACGTTTGTTTCCCCTCATGGACCATGCATCATATGCCCGAGCATTTATTTATGCAATATAGGATACTCATATTTATCTGGAATCTCTGCTGAGATAACCTATCGTATTAATCTCCTGATTGATCTGTGCCTTTCTTTTAATATGAGAAGGAGGTGTATGTGTGTTAGTCCCCGTTTTTGAAATTCTACTAAGAATACATGAGCAACAACAATTCCAAATATTCTTTCTTGAAAATTTGGTCTTTTATCTTGCATGCAACTTAGCTCTGAATACTCTTGTCAGCAGGTCTATCTTGAGGAGTCTGTTTGGGGCGCGATTCTTGTTGGATTTTAATCCAGTCAGGAATGCATGTCATTGTTATAAATAGATCTGGCCTGCCAAAATATTGTACCAAAGCCATTGCATCCACATAGAGTTTTTTCATATCTCGTGGTCCCCCAATAAAAGATGATGGAAGTAGTATTGTTTGCCCAATTCTATCTCCCCTGCATTCTACCGGCTGACACTATCAACAATACCTTGATAAACCTCTCTTCTAAAATTTGATTGTTTCCTTTCTGAAATATTCTAGCCTTGTTGTTTTCAATTTTATGTACATGTCAATCACAAATTTTTTTAGTAATCTTCCACATAATAGTAATACTGACCTCTCTATTTCTCGTAGTTCTAGCTTATAACATAGTACTCTCTATAAGAAACATTTCTTTTTTTCTCACGGCGGACATCTACAAGTATAAGGAATCATATTAATATTATTTTTATTTTATGTTAGTTACCATATTGGTATAATAAAAAGTGTTTTCTTATAATTGTATTTTTTACGCCTTTGGTAGTATTATTTTATATCATGTATATGTATTTTATCAGTTGATAACTTGTGAAGAACATGACAAATTTTGCTATAAGAGGCATAATGTGATATATTTTTACCTTGATCCGTTGGCTAATATTGCATCAGCTGATATGAATGTTGGAATATCATTGACTATAGGTGGTGAGTGAGCACTTCTTCTGTAAAGTAGTCTTTTGCTCTGTTTTCTTATTCCTTGATTCCATCCACCTTATCCTCTTGGGAATAAAAAAGGATATTGAAGAGGTTCATAACAACCAAAATAGTATTTTACTCTATGTTTGTACCCTGAGTGCTCATGAACAATTATTTCTCGATGAAAAGGCGTATTTGGATTGTTTCAATCGATCTAAATTGTTGCTACTTGACTTACTGAGGGTCTATTGTACACTCGTTTGATCCAAACATGCAGTTGCAGCAATACGAAGTTGAAAATTGTGGAAACTTGTTTGGTCTTTTAATTGGCAAAATGTTTGTGCATATGGGTTACTCTCCTCATGACCTGTTTGATTTTTTTTTTTGCAATTTGGTCTGAAAGAATTCCTTCATTCACCTTTGATAGCATGTTGGTCAATTCATTGTTTGTATCAAATAAGTATAGTTGGAAGTAACAAGGATTGTTATCACGCGGTACCAATGATGGTAGATCGTGATAAATTTGACCTTGTACCCTGAATATATATACTTTTTTTTGCAGATGCTAGTTCCTTATCCAGTTAACACCAAAATATGTAAACGCAAAGATGCTATTATATGCACGAATATTTTTGCGAAACTCTACCGCGTCTGGAGTAGATGCCTCAAACATTTTGTATAGTTCTGTTGGTACTTCAGTGTTTGCCAATTTAATTTATATGCTTGCACAACAGAATGCTGGAGTTCATGTTCCAATCTTTTTGCAGCACAACAAGTACATTCTGGGACGATTTTCAGCATGTGCAGATATGATGAAATAAATTTAAACAATTGCCATATATTAAATATTTTAGAGATATATGTTAGAAATCTAATTTCATAAAGTTATTGAATGTTCAAGTTATGTAGGTATGAATAGGGTTTTTTCAATGTACTCTTTAGATAATGCTCTAAATAGTCAATTAATATTAGGCTGCTTTTTCAAACGTGGATGTTCATCTTCTAAATGTGCTATTATTTGGGTTGCTGCTGCAATTGAGTTTTCTCTATAAGAGGAACATCTTTTGGTACATTTAGACAAAGGATGTAATATTTTTGTATGTATGTATGCAAATATGTTCGTGTTGTACAAACTACTCATGTATGTTAGAGTTTACATGATTATGTAAGTTCTTACCTGTGTTGCTAAAATTCTTTTTGGTATGGTTGTCATACTGATTAGTTTTACTGGTAGAAGGAATTCTTTTCCTTTTCACCCACCTGTTTGATTTGAAAGGAGTGGTGCTATTTGTATCACCTGTGAAGTGAAGTGAATAGAAGGGTTAGATTTAATTTTGACTGTGATAGCTACTTAACATATTAGATTTACCTTGATTGTCGGTTGTGTGTCATTGTTGATTTGATGGTGATAAAATTTGAATTGTTGGTGTGAACACTTATCTTATTTTCTCCTATTTAGCATATGTAATTTAGTAGTGATCTAAAACATAACAGAAGCATTAATGGCAATTGTAGTCATATATTTGACATATATAGGAAAAACATCTATTATAGGGTAGGATTTATATAAACCTTTTTGATGTATGAGGGTATAGATTGCATCAGAAGATTGTTGTTGATCTGTTTTGAAGTAATAAATTGCATACATTGAATGTTTAGTGAAGCAGTTAACAAAATTCATTGATATAGGAAAGTAAGTTAAAAATAAAAACGATGTTAGGTGAAGTTGCCCGGTGAAAAAGAGTACGTAGCTTTTAAATAATACGGAGATAATAAGCATTGGTAGATAAAAATAAGGAAATTTTAAATCAATAATATATTGTTTTTTTTACTCTTTGATCTTCTTTTCCATCGGATCGGGCATGATGTTTTTTCCTTTAGCCTTCCTAGTCCTTTTTCTTTGTAGTTGAATTAGTGGGGCTTCGTCGTCACTTTGATCTAGTACATTCTGCTTTGCTACCTCATGTATCCTCACCTACTGTGGATTATCATCTGCAATGACTTGCTTAATATTCTTAGTCCGCTTGCATCTATTTGCTTTTTGTGGGTTTTCAATGTCAGTTTCAACTGCTGCAATATCTTTTTCAACATGAGGTATGCCTGCAACTATTTCTTTCATTTTTTCATCATCACTTAGTTTCTTCATCCTCTTGCTTCTCTGTTTTCTAATCGGCATTTTAACCTTGGTTTGATCTGCTGGTAATTTTTTGGAAACCTCATGTATCTCCATACCTATCACATTCATGTTTGTCTCAACATCTGGATATTTATGATCAATCTTAACAAGAATACTGAATTCTTTCCCCTTACTCAATACCATCTTGCGATAGTATGCTGATTGTTCTTTCTGTGGGATAGGAAACTGTATATATTAGCATTTCAGTTGAAATAGGTTATAGTTATTTATACATGCCAATATTTCATAGAGTAAGTGATTTACCTTTTCAAATGTAGAGAGAACATACTTTTTTACGTCGCAACCAAAATAGTATTTTGCAGTATCAAACATTGTAATGCTTAGAAATTGATCCTCAGCAGTGACATCAATCTCTAACCGATATCTAAATCAAATTGGAAGATTTAATCAGTATGACGCTAATTATTTGATAGCGATATAATAAACTCATTAGTTAATAATTATTTTTTCATGCATCTCGTGGAGTAAGCAATATTTTTTCTTGGTTGTCTGTGTAGTTTACCTTGCCTCATAATTAACATCTTCAGTCCTATAGTAGGTACAAGTTGCACTACTATTTATAACAGTAACTCTCTTGTAGCATTTGTTGCAAATGGATACCATGGGTCGGTGTTATTGTCAATGCCAATAACCGTAGCGTTGAACTTATAGTACATGTCTCATACGTAAATTCGGTAAATCACTTAATTACATTTGTAGTATATAATTGGAGTACAAGATGAGTGTTGTATAGGAAAGTAATTTCAAAATGGCAAGTGAACCATTTAAAATATTAGTAATGTTCACTTGACGGGTTGTTTACATTAGTATGCTTGGCATTAGACTTACGTCAATCTTTTGTGCCTTCATGTTGTCATCCTAAATTTTTAAGAAATGAATAAAAAATATTAATGACGTAGCATGTGGGTAGTCTCCAAATAAGTGTGATGAAACATGTATTACTTACCAATCTTGGAGATTTTTTGCTTTTTCAAATTGTTGATTTCTAAGCAAACTACTAACAGGAGTTGTGGAAAAAATAAAATCCCCTATTTTGACAGGAGTAATTAATTCAGTGATACTTTTATGTACTTTGAAAATTTACTCAAATATATCAAATGTGGAGATGTATACCATGATAAATGGATGATTTTACATCACAAAAGGCAAGCACTGGTTTGTCACTTTCAAGGCTTTGTAACATTTGACCTTCAATTTCAGCAAAGTCTCCCCATAAAGTCATGACTTTTAGATCATACCTATATATGTAACAAAATACATTTTTATGATAAATCTTGGGATAATGCACAATTACCCCCCTCAACCTATGCCTAAAATCTCAGAGACACACTTATACTATACTAAGGTCCTATTACCCCCTGAACTTATTTTATTAATAATTTTCTACCCCTTTTTGACTTACGTGGCACTATCTTGTGGGCCCAATACTGGTTGACTTTTTCTTTCAAACTAGTGCCACGTAGGCTAAAAGGGGTAGAAATTTACTTATAAAATAAGTTCAGGGGGGTAATAGGACCTTAGTATAGTATAAGTGTGTCTCTGGGATTTCGGACATAGGTTGAGGGGGTACTTGTGCATTTTCCCATAAATTTTTATTAACGTGAAATATTTATATGTAGGATGCATAAAAAGTATATGTTACCTTTCGTTTGTAATGATTACTTCGCGTCTAATTCTTCGTCCTGCTCCAGTTAGTGCTTTTATTGTGAGTAAATTACACACCACATCTATACAAAACAATGTGTTACAAAATACCTATTTTCTTTATGTGTGGAACAAACAACAAACATTTAGTGAAATTTACCGAACAAACTTCAATTATTGATTTTTTCAGCTTCATCAAATGAAATAAATCCATTTGAAAATTGTTCAGTCTTAAATTAACTTTTGTCCTCAACGACCTCTGTGTTGTTCATAAATGCTAGTTCGATCTCCTTATGTACGGATAAGAAGTTTGATTTAGGTTCATTTAATTTTCCATTTATAATGTAGCAACTTTGATTAAGTTGAAAAGACTTGTTCCATGCATGAACATCTTTGTTGAAAATAGTGGTTTGTATTTTTGTACCCTGTGGTAAGGACCATAATCATTAGAATTCCAAAATAAGTCAACATACTAAATAATGAATGTAACAAAATATTAAAATAGAGTTACCTCTTCGTCGACTAATATCAGTTGCCAACGAATACCCTCACCATTTTCATTTTAATACTCTTTTGTTAAACTCCGTCGAATAACTAAGACTTTAATAACCCATTCTGTTGCATATTTTTTCAACTTGCTAATTGGTAGGAACTGGTTCTTGAGCTCTTCTAAAATTGTCATTGTATTGTTGTAGTAGCTAGGACGTACTAATACAATATATATTTGTGACGTAAGTGCTATTTATTTTTATATAATTAGTGTTCGTCAAATAATAAAGATGATCAAGAATGTAATATTCACCAAGCATAAACTATTTTTCTTTTTAAATTTTTTAAAGCGAGCAACTTCAACTAACAATAGTATAAATATCACATTAATTGAAGCAAGTTAATCCAGGGTGGAGAAATGGTGCCGATTTTGGTGTTTCCAAAAGCAAGAAACCTGTTAAGAGTATTAGAACATGAAGAGATGATAAACGTAGATTCAAATAGAAGTAAATCAGTAAAAAATGTAACATGTTATTATAACGGAATATTTCAAACGTATAGAATTCAAAATGGAAAAGTCCTTAGTGGACAATCTGCTCGCATATTTTGGCAATAACTTTATTCTATAATAGCTTAACTTGACGCAAATGCTATATTTTCGTACAAAAGATTTCAAAAAATCGTTGTCCACAAAAATCCTTATAGAAAAATATTTTCTGTCCTATCAAACATGCCCCCTAGGGCCTAGGTACAACTCTTTCAGGTCTCTCCAGATGTGAGGTGGGATAGTTGAGTATGATGGGTTGTACCTTTTTCAATAAACTATAGTGAAAACAAAAATAATTGCATCAATAGTTCTTTTTCAGTTTGGTCAATAGCCTCATATGTATAATTGTTGCGATAATTCATCATGCTACTTGTCCTAACCAGTTTAAACAATAAAATAAAAGATTAAAAAAAAGTTTGAGTGACATTCACTTACTATCTTGTGATCAAATTCTTATTCTGAACTGTAGAAGAATTTTGGAGACTCGTATGCCTCTATTCTGCCATGAGAATTTTACATTTAGCATAACTTGGAAGTTTTTGATTAATTGTTATTCATTTTCTTCCAACGCTTTATGTGCAAGCTCTGAACTATGCCTTCTAATGCTCTTATTGATATTGTCTTTACTTAGATTCATGTACCATATATTTCTTATTAGTTGCATGTCTTATGTCGATCTATTCTATCTTTCACATGTACCAATTCACAGGTTACAATTTGTAGAAATGAGGCTAAAAAATACATGATTGAAACATCCATTAATTTTGTAAGAATAAGTCTAAAAATTCATACTATAGCACAGAAAATGTATTGAGACCATTCAGTTTTTTGAAGAACTCAGCATACCCACAACCATAACCTCTATAAGTCTGTATGTTAATAATTCTGAAAAAAAGAAGAAGTGACAAAACTGATTCTTATAATAGCATAACCACCAACCTTACACGGGCTATTCCACTGATCATTTTGACTCCTTAAATTAAATAGATAGCATTTTGCAATATTTATTTCGGCAAATTGTTTCCCAAGTATAAGACGCTTAAAAATTAATACCTGCAATAGAGTACCCTATCATTAAACTTCAAAGTAATGCATGCTAGAAGGATAAGTTCTTAATGTTTTGTGACCGCCAGTAGTAAAATACTATAGTAGCAGTAAGAAATTAACCCGTCAACCTACTTTCATATAAGATCATCTAATAGCTATCAAGTAAAATTGATCGCAATGGGCGAGGAAACAAAGGGTGTACATATATTTTCGATTAGCATCAAAACACTAAAGGTGTATATATATTTGCAATTAGCAGCAAAAGCAAAGCGTTAAGTTCGGAAAAATAGATTTACCTTAACAAAGCCCCCTTCCTATAGCAAAGTAAAACATGTGCCGTGTTTAAAACCCACAAAAACATTTAACAGAAGTGAATGATTAAAGTTTAAAAAAAACATTCAAGAAGATAAAAAGGAACAGAAGACGACATAAACTCCAATATATATTTTCCATCACAGGTTGTTCATATCATCATGGATAAAACTTTCTACTTGAGAACTACTTGAAGATGTGGAGCTTGGGATGCATGAGCATGCTGCCGAAAAATAATACATGGAACTTGACAAATCTAAGGGTTATAGACCTTACGATTAGAATGGACTCTTTGATTATCCTATCCTTCAATCATGATCACATTGTAGTCACTTAAAATTTATTAAATATAAATTTATAAAGCTGTTCGGATTATATTAAATTAATAAATATATTAGTCCAAATAAATATTATGAATTAATTGATTTAATTATTTAAATCCAGATAAATATGAATTTAATTAAAGCCCGCTCCATAAAGCTCATATGATATTTCACTTAAACCAGTGGTACAAACGCCATTTAATTCTCTACAAAGCTACAAGTTTAAGAATTCAAGTTCAAGAAGGATCAAGATCAAGACCATCGAATTCAGAAAAAAGCTCGAAGTCCTTGAATTAAAATAAAAGTCAAGATCAAGATAAAGTTCAAGTTCAGGTTCATCAGAGATTCAAGAACAAGCTTTAAAGCCCTTGAATTTATATTTAAAAAGGTGAATTCAGAGATGCTTCCATTCTTGATTATTGTTTTCTCGATGCGAATTTTATTGTCTACAAATACTTCTGTTGAAAATTCACCTTAACTATTATGCAACAAAAACAGAGCACCAAAAATATTTACCTGATTATGATGTATTTCAACCAAAACACAGTAAATAAAAATAATTTAATGGACAATAACATGTTATTTGAGACATTTATACAAATGAGAGGAGTAATTGAAAAGGTTTTGGAAAAAGGCATAATGAAACTTCATGACGGTGCAGAAAAGAACTCGAGCAGCAACTACAGGACTAATACAGTGATCGGGAGGGACGTTGAACAAGCATATACGTTTTAGAACAAACAGTAAGGTGCCTTATAAACAATATCTCTCAATTCATTCACCTCGTAACATGTCTAACATTAAAAAGTATGCCTGGTCAAAAGAACTACAAACATACTAAACTTTGTTGAAGCTATTAAAACCAGTACTGAATGATGTTGCTCAACAAAGATCTCCTTCAGAAGAAACCATATACAGGCAGTGTGATGAATTGAATGTATCCATTAATGAATCTAGGGAATTACTAGAAAAATGGTCTCCAAAGAAGAGTAAGATTCTCTGGGTAATTTTAATCCTCCAATTTCTGATATAGAAATATGCTCACAAGTTGATGTGAAACCGCATGCGATTCAATTTAGTGTCAAGCAGAACACAACAAATCGGAGTTAAAGCATATAATGAACATCACTACAATCAATTTACAACTCTGCCCAATAGATGCAGACACATCACCGCTATTGACACCCAATTTTGACCCCTCGACAAGGATTAATTATCGAGCTTCTTTAACTTTAAATGATCTAAATAATTAGTATAATAATAATAATAATAAAAGATATTAATAACTTTTGCGAGTTTATTTTAATTAGTTTGACGATTTTCTTTATTTTATTAGATAGCATAGTTGTATTACAATTGTGCTTATAATTATAATATTTTATAAATATTCTAAAGAAAAGCCTTAAGGAGCCTCATTTCGTTTAAATGCTTTACTATTTAGTTTACTCTTATAACATCTTACCCCCCCCCGCCCCCCCTTTTTGATTAGTTATTTTACAATTAGGACGATCAATTTATTTCATTGATTTTAAAGAGCTCCCTAAATTAATTCACTTTAATTCATTTTGAGTTTCCGTTGGAATACAGGCCCATCCTTCCAAATTCTCTTCTCATCTGTTTGAATTTTATCAAAACACCAATATGTTAGTTTTTTTGGTGACACAGTAACAATATTTCAATATTTAGTAATACTAGCATGTTTTAATTAGTTTAGATTAGGAATACCGTATTTTTTCTTTTAAAATGGTATGTATATTTATAAAAAAAATTATAGAAAAAATGGAAATTAAAACATAGAAAAGGTAAGTAGTATTAATAATCCTTCAGTTACTTTTTAAAAGCTGTACTTTTGGCATATATTAAATTGAACGTTTTTTTTCTTCTTCATTGTTCTTCATATTTAAAAAAGAATACAAACAAATTTGTCTCCTCTATTATTCAATTGATAAAGAAGCTTTATTATGCAATTCGAATTCTGCAAATATAATCGAATACGGAAATTTTTTGAAAGCGAAAATTTTCGAATCCCACAACAACAATTTATTCCGACGTGTACAAGCCAATTAACTTGTTGAATACATATAGCATTCCAATTCGTCCGTTACCTGATCAAAACGAGTGGAATGTACCTGGGTATATTAAGGACCAGATAGTGCAGCCTCCAAATCACAAAAAGCTCCCTGGAAGGCCATCCAAAAAGTATCGTGACAAGACGTATAGCGAGCTATATAGTAAGAAGAAAAATAATTCTTGCAGTACGTGCGAGTTTAAAGGGCACAATAGGCGTTCATATAGGAATGGACCGCGTATTGTATAGTTAATGATGTTTCATTTTTTGTATATTTTTAGAGTTAGGTTTCTTCCAGACTTCTAATGCCTTCTGGGTAATAAAATAACATGGAATTCTTTGTTCATGGTTGTATCTTGAAATGTATTCGCTCTATGTCCTCTCTCGAATAATATTACTTGTATTCGAAACCTGATTGTATCTACGTTTTAATACCAATTGTTACATCCATTTGAATGCATACAATTGTTGGATTCTTCTATTTTGAATTCGACAAATATTTTTTTTGTATACGTTTTCTTTCGAGAAGTGTTCATTCATATCCATGTTTTCAATATATATTATATTTGTCCTATCTAAATTTTATGAGTGAACTTGTATGTGTCACATACACAAACTTTGTATTTACTTGTATTCCAGTTGAATTGTATTTATAATATAATATAAATTATATTTTGTAACATTTTAATGAATACAAAAAAAAATTTCTTCGTTTTCTATTGAAATGTATTCGTATCCCTGGTATTAATATCTTTTGAGGAAGTGTTAATATTTATGTTTTTAATCTATATTGTATTTGCTCTATCTAGAATGTATGAGTAAAATTGTATGTGTCAGAAACAAAATCATTGCAGTTACTTGTATTCAATTTACATTGTATTTATAATTTAATATAAATTGTTTTTGTAACATTTTAATGCATACAATTTTATTTTTTTTGGTATTCGTTTTCTCTCTAAAAGTATTCATATTCGCTATACGTATTCTATCTTTTTTATGTTGTTAGTATTATTAATTGTATTTATAATTTAATAATTTAATATCAAGTCTTACATCCATTTGAAACATATGAATGCATACATTTTGTTAGATTATTGTAATTGTTTTGGTATACCTTTTATAACGAAATGTATTCGTATCCATAATTTTAATCTACATTATATTTGTTCTATATATATTGTATGTTGGTAGAATCATATGTATTGCATTTAAACATCAAAAATGAGTTTTGTGAACCCCATGCAATACTTAAGCTTGAACACTTTAATATTAACCCAAAACCTTTGAAACCATAACTTCAAGATTTTATACATTAATAAACACAAAAGAACTGGAACTCTTTAAAATCATTTCATAGAATACAAAAACCAATGTCCAATTACACATCAAAAAATGGACGAACAACTAATCTATTTGAATTGTATCAATCTCCTCCATTGCTACATTGAATCTGTTATAGCGTGGAGGTGCTTCCTTGTCACGTATTGCTCCGGCATCATTCTTTTGTTGGCCATAATTCCAAAAAAGTGTAGCGTATCTTGACCGTAAACACGATGCATCCAAAATATTCGCTGGAATACCTTGGCCGTATGATAGGTATTCGGCAAAAGCTAGCATATAAATACCACAATCCCTATAATATAAGAAATTAAAAGTTAGTACACAATATAATATTGATAATTTGATGATAGTAAAATCAAAAGAAACACAAACTTTCAGAGACCCATGCGACTGTTGAGGAACATTATCTATGAATACTACATTAAATAACTCATTCTCTTGTTGAGCTTGCGATACATCAATTCCTTTATTGTTGTAATAGTCATTGACTGATAACTTCAAAGGGATCAACTGAGACAGTTTAACTATCTCTGCCTTGATAGCTGCATCATGACCTGCTGCCCTATATGAGTCATACACGTTGATACACTTATCATTCAATGATATCACAGCCAACACCCAATGAATTTTCTCCTTAACGTGGACAGAAACAAAAACATAATCAATCTTATGCCAAGATGTAGCAGCATGCATTTTGTACCCTCCAATGTATTCACCAATTACATGCTCTTCATCGGCACAACCAACATCGCTATCTAAATTCAAATGTATGATGTATATTAAAACAAAAATCTCATAAATTGTCCATAAAGTCTTGATGTACAAAATCAGAACTTTAACAAAAAACGCTAAAAAAATCGAAATCAAAATTTGAACTAACCTTGCCACCACAAAATCTGCTTTAATAATGAACCTAGCTCAAAAATCTCTTGAATCCTTGATAATCAATGGCTTTTCATAATCTACCTAATCTTAAAAATTGAAAAAAAATCACAAAAAATATAAAATCATAAATGTATGATGTATATTAAAACAAAAATCACATAAATTGTCCATAAATTCTTGATATACAAAATCAGAACTTGAACAAAAAACGCTCAAAAAATCGAAACCGAAATTTAAAGTAACCTTGCCACCACGAAATCTACTTTAATAATGAACCTAGCTTGAAAATCTGCTTGAATCCTTGATAACAATGGCGTTGATGAAGAAATCTGGAAAATTTGAACAAGGAACTTGAAAATTTGGCTGAAAATTTTGAATTGGTTTTAATTTTTACCTTTCTTCGAACTTTACACAAAAAGTTAATTAATTTCTTTTTTTTTCCATTAAATGTTATTGGACCATGTTTTGGTCCAATCAATGAGTTTCCATTAATATATTAAATTAATAATACCAAAATACACTAAAATCTGAAATACACACATTTAATAAAAATACGTAAAATTAATATAACATATTGCTATTTTGTCATTTTCACTAAAAAATTTAAATTAATATTATTTTGATTAATTATGTTCTTAAAGTTGTCTTAATTGCTAATTTTTCCCTAAAATTAATCCCAACCCATTTTGTCGACAACCCCACTATTTGACCCAGCTAAATCGGCCCAATTGCCCAACGTTAGACCCAATCCGTTTTGATTTTCCTTCTCTTTTCTTTTTACGCAATTTGGTCCAAGAGAGCGTAGTAGTACACGCGTTTTCTTCTTCTCCCTCATCGCCCCAAACCTAGAATTTTCATGCGACTTCTAATGGGTTGAGGTTCAATCGCGCAAATTCGTCTCTCTCCCTTCTGCAATTGCGCGTTGCTCACTTCTTTCTCTTTTTTTCGATTCGTACAATCTCCAGGAAAGGCAGCCTGTACACTGTGCAGGCCAAATGGAACAATCTCCGCAATTTGGGCGTCCTTGGCTCAAGATCGGACGACCTTTCTTCGAGTTCCGTTGGGATAGGTACAATTTCATACTAATTCCAGCTTGCTAATCCTTATCTTCTTGAGAGAATTCGATTTTTTGTGAAAAGAGGGATCTTCTCCTTTCTACCCTTTTCCCGCTAGGGCTCGACCAGAAGCCTCCCTATATAAGTTCTCTTCCTATTCGTTTTAGAGGGAGAAGAAAAAAAAAGAGAGAAAAGTGTTACAGAGGAGCATCAGTGAGCATTTAAAACGAAGCACACACACCATAAATTTCCAGAGATCGATATATATAAGTATTTAGGATAGTTTTTTTTTGAAGCCATAGAGGCGGTGTCTTTGTTCTTGTTTACTTCTGTTTTGTTTGTCGAAGTTCTCGGAGTTATATCCCGGTATTGGAATCTCTTTCAAGCTCGTCACTGCCCACAAGAAGGTAAAATCCCCTTCTTAGCCTTCTGTTTAGTTCACAGTTCTTCTTACTGATTTTGTCTAGTTGCTCCTAAGTATGCCTGATATTTGTTGTTAAAATTTTTCTATAGATAGAAGTTTTTCCGTTCTAACTAGTGTGAGTCTCTTTATCGTGAACTTTTTGTTGTCTTAAGTTTATTCTCGTTAAATGTTGAATATTTGAAGGCTTGAGTTCATATACTTACGTGGCTTCGGTTTTTGGCATATCTTCCGCCTATTGAATCTCGAATCGATCTTAATAGTGACTTTATCTATTGGATTGTTTCTCTACTAATTTAAACAATCTCGTTACAATTATAACCCGAGTCTTCTTTTTGAATAGTAATTTGAATCGATGTCTTAGTTCAAATTAAAATGATGTTGACTGTCCGTTATGTGTTTCTTTTTTGAGTAAGTTTTTTTTTTTTTGTTGTTAAAAGCATATTAGTTTGTTAGAGTATCGTGACTTACCATTTGGTGATACTAGCTTTGGTTTAATCTGATTATGAGCAGTTCAATGGTCTCTCAGATTCTTCATATGATTTTGTACCTACCAAGCTCATGCTTGGCATTATAATCCAAAGTTCGCGACTAGGAAATATCTTTATTCGTGTTTGTTAGCTTTGCCTTTATATTACCTCTGCGCTCCTTGGAAAGTTTAGAAACTCTATGATTAACTAATCGACTATATCTTCGCATTATTAGCTTTCCTAAACATCGAATGCTATTTCTCATTAGTAAAGTTTCTGTTCTCGCTCCATCTATGTAATTTTCATGTTGCCAGTAGCGTTTTATAAGCGTTTAGCCACTGCTTAACTCGATTCTTCTCTAATGTCGTATGTATTTCTTGACATTTTAGTTATCTTATTGTCGAATATGTTGGTGATTCGTTCATTTTAATTCAGTAGTTCGATTTCCTTCTAACAAGTCGCTTACATGGTCATATCTAGTCGTCTTAGTTCGGCCAGCTATTCTTGTTCAGAGTCTTATTAAGTGTGTGGTGTCGCTATGCTTTCTTTTTCTTTTTAAACTTAATTTGGAAATCATGCGTTAGGAAATCAAATGCTTACTGTATTTACTTCCCTTAGTTTAATTAATTGCTGCCGTTGCCTAATTTTGAAATCATGCGTTAGGAAATCACATGCTTACTGTATTTACTTTCCTTAGCTTAATTAGTTGCTGCCGTTGCCTAATGAACACATAGCTTGAATATAAATTTAGTTGAGCATTTGTGATTAAGAGATTAAGTTTTTCCTATTTTTTGTTTCTTTAACTCATCACTGCTTCTGTCCTTCCCAATCCCTTCGATAATTAATTATTTTCCCCATAAGTGAAAACATCTAATGTTTATCAAATTAATTGTGAGTATTTTTGTTCAAGTCCAGCGAATATACTTCCATATAGAAGTTGAACTTTTGTCTTACTCTTAGCTTGTTTATTGAATATTTATTATGCTTTGCCTTAGCAATTTTAAATAATCCGATTAATTCATTATGTGTCGTTAAGTTCTGCTTTTCATCCTTCATCTTCAATGAATCTTTAGGCGGCACACCCTCGCGAGGCATGTGCACATGTTTTTTCTTCGACTTTCTTTGTATTGATGGTTTAGTTTGGATTTGGTTTGCTTCGTGTAAAAATTTAAGTAAGTTTGTTCCAGATTATTTGGTCTACTTCAGTTTAATTGAATCATGCTTTATTTGTTCCTTTCGATCTTTGCCTCAAAGAAATATTAATCCTTATATTCTCTTGTTGCATGTGAAATTAACCGGAATCCGCTACGAGCTATATCCTTTTACTCGCATTTTGAAGAGAGTCATATAACCTTGAAACCAAAGGAAAGGTTTCGAAGTTTTCAAGTATTGAAGAAGGCCGAAGATATCGGACTGGAAGATCCAATTTTAATTTATTATGTTGTATTGGGCATAAATAAGCCTTTTTTTTTGGTATCCATTATTTGTTTAGATTAGGACAGGTGCGAAGGAAAATGGGTTGAAACCCAAAGACAGGTGGGTCCAAAATTTCGGTCAAGGCGAACAAAACCCGGATTTGGACCTAATATTTCTCTCTCTATCTTTCTTTACATGCTTTAAATTATCTGACTTATTTATTCGTCGTTAGTTTTAAAGTTAGGAAAACTCGAATCCGTGTTGAACGCCATAATGTTTTCTCAACGTAAAATTGAACCAAAATTTGAAAATAATAATGTTTCAAAATTCATAAGTTTCGCCTAGATAAAAATTTTAGAGGTTCGCTTTCAAACAAAATTTTCAAATTTTTTAAGATCTTAGCCAAATGAAAATTAGCTGTTGGATAACTGTAGGTTAACGGAATGTCCTAGGTGCTTTCAAAGCTTCCCCGAACTACCCCCCCCCCCCCCCCCCCCCCCTTCTTATTTGTTTTCAAAAGATTTTGTCTATTTAAGTCTTTTAAAGAACAACAGTTTTCTTGATTTTTCTCAAAAAAATTAAGTGGCGACTCTCTAAAGTCGAAAAAGTTTTGAAATTAACTTTTTTTCAATTTTGGATAAAATAGAAATAGCGACTTTGCTGGTGAGTTTTAGAGTTCTAACCTTAAAAACTAACATTATTTGGCTATGTGTATGTTTGTTTATTTGTTTATTGCTTCATTAAACTATTTCATTCATAGCATGACATCTTCCGTCAAACGACAATTATTTTCATTCACTCTAAAGGACGATTATGAGTGTTCACAGTTTTTCATTAACCAAAATTTTCTCGGGTAACCCTGACGAGTGTAGTTGGCTACTTGATAGTCAACGATCGTTAACTGTACCAGCCCAAGTAGTCCACTTGGGTTACCCTTTCGACTTCAAATATTATCCACTCTTAGTTAAACTAACATAGAGCGAAATCCAACAACAAAAAATAGCGCATTTGCCTAAGATGACCCAACACCCAAGGAGTGTTGGGCCCATTAAAAAGACCACCATGAGTCCAAAGATCCCACGGCTCAATAGGATGATCATATTTGTGTGTTCTGAAGGATGTACTGGGTGTTTAAATGTTTGTTGTATCGTGGGGGTGACAATTAACTAGTTGTATGTTTTTGTAGATGTCGTGGCAATTCCTCCATTTCAATATGGTCACTTACCCTCAATAATGGACTTCAAAGTATGACCCACGTTTATCGAGGTTATCACTCGATTCTGGGATGAAGAGAAGATGATTTTTCGATTTGGAGATGTCGAAATAACGCCCACACTAGAGGAAATTAAAGATTGTCTAGACTCCATCGAGACATGTGCCAAAGGGAAAAATGTTCAAATCATCACGTCCAAATAGGCCAACTAGTGAAGAATTGAAGAATGTATTATTGCAAGTAAACGCAAATTGGTTGGAGACCCACGATATACTACTAATGAGATTTTTCGAGAGATGGGGGCATGACAACTATTTCATATTTTTTCGAATGAATTCCACCATCACAGTACCTGGAGGCAAACTCAGACTATTGCTTTCTCTGCATAGCCTTTTAGAAACTATGATATTCCCTAAAGATGAAGGAAAGGAAATTGACACCCAGGTCGTGATGGTAGTGGACGCCATATTCAGAGGAATTGGTAGAAAATGAGAAGAAAAGAAGTACTGTAGTTTGGCCCCGATCATTTTGGCTGACATCTACCGATCTTTAAGTCTGTGTAAAAATTGATTCCCGTTTTTCAAAGGTTGCAACATTCTACTTCAATGGTGGTTGATCGAGCATCTATGTAAAAAGGATGGGCCAGCCACAGGAGTCGAGTCCTCTTGATAATTATGATTCTATCTAAGTGTCCACAGATTTCCAATTCACACCACCAGAGATGCGTGGGCAAGAGTATTTATGATCTGAAAGAAGGAGACATATAGTGGATGTTACCAAACTTCAAGTCCGAAAGGATAGCAGCACAAGGGGCCAAACTTTCATTTTTAGTCCTTCCTGCATTAGGGGGTTACGGCCCTACAACCCGACAAGAGTGATGCGGTAATTTGGTAGAACACAAGTCATACTCGTCCAAGGAGATGCTAGCTCTTTTGTTGTTGATTACAACGAGAATGACAAAATACCTTTCGCTAAGATCATCCTCCAGGAATGGGCCGGGCGTGTCAACATGAAGTGCGATATGACCGAGAACAGATATGAAGCTGGGTATGTCGACGAATACAAGACATGGTTGCAGAATGATCTGCGTGGTGTAGTGAATCTGATACCACGCACGGGTCGAGAAGTTGAAGACGTACAGACAAGGCTTCAGATCCATGCATACCATTTTTAGCAAGAATGGGACCGAAGAGAGCAAGAATTTCAGAAGAGAGAGCAGGAATTTCAACAAAGGGAGCAAGAGTACCAATTTCGAAAGTTAGAAAGTCAGAGGGTTTTAGCTGAGACGACACAAGAGCTAGCCGACACAGGGGATTGTCTGATGCATTTGGACATGCTTCTGGACGAGTAGATGAACACATTACAAGCCGTACCAACATCTTCCAA